>JANHGB010000095.1:0-28259 GCA_026283785.1 Coracopsis vasa | reverse complement strand
GTCATCAGCGCGCTTGTAGTAAGCGTGGGTAAAGCCCTTCCCAAAATCTTCGTTCGCGAAGTCAAGCCATCATCACTATCTTATGCATTAAATAATTGTGGCCAAGATGAAGTAAGAAAGGATTTAAACCAGCATACCGGATTTGAATGGGACAGAGCACTCACAGTATGCAAAAAAAAGTCTGTTTAAGGGGAGGATAATTTAAAGGTTATTTCAACAAAAGCAAATTAACTGCACAGAGTTCAATATCAGCTTCAGCATTACAACCCACCCTAAATATTAATGCAGAGAGCAAACAGCTGGTATTTTTTCCACCTCTACAGCATGTGATGCTGGATCACAGAGAGTTTAGAAGAATCATTTAAAATGAATTACTAAGCCCACTCTGAAAGAAAAATATTTATTGTTGCTTATAGGCTTCCTTTTGGAAGGAGGGTGGTTCTGCTGCCTTGAAAGCACAACCTTTAATGTGATATTTTACATCTGAGTCCCCATAGCTATCAAAAATCCTTCATTTATCATAAAATACTGACTTTAGCTGCAGCAATTTAAACACCTCTACACAAAAAATTGAAATTGCTACAACAGTGCTCCCAGAAGCCAGGACATGTGCTCTGGATAGACGTGTATGCACAGTGTTGAGTGGGTCAAGAGAATACATGAGCCCCTACTTACTACAGGCATCACTGCAAAATGCTGTGTGCCCTGCATGGTGTGCTGAACGACCAGGGGCATGCACCAGCTCTGACAGCCAGGAATGAACATGGCAGTGCCAAAGTGACCCGCCTGTACTGCAAGGGGTCACTCAGCTGGATTCATACCCATACACGAATCTGGAGACAGCTGCCTCTGCAACGCAGCAAGAGCCTCCAGGACTTTCTTAGGGGTGTTTTTCTGCCTTGTGACTCAGAGGCCAAAGCCAGAGCAAGAAAAAGACAGACTCTGCTTTTGGCTCAATGGAGCTGGTGGCACTGGGCCCTTTCTCTGCGCAGGTTCCCTTTACTCTGCCTTCCTAGAAGACTCCAAGTTCCTGCTTTTAACAGCATGAATTTACTGCCTGTGGGAAGCACTAGAGCAATACACTCCACACTTGAACTGCTCTTTCTGTAAGCTTGTGCAAGCTGGAGGTGGGACACTGTACCAGTGGAGAAAGTTTCCCACTGCTTTGATGAAAACTTTCCTACCTATTTGGGTACCACTCCTTACACTGCTTTAATCTCTCTAGAGCTTGCGAGAGTAGAGGCAAACACATTTCAGCAACTCTCTTAGTAACTCAGATCACTGCAGAATTTGTTCATATTAAAGATACTTATTATATGCTAAAATACCCAATGCCCAACATACTTATAGAAGCTGGCACTGTTGTAACAGGCAGCCAAGTAGAAGTCTACTGAAAGCATATGCCACACCAGTTTATAACAATTTACATTCCTTTAGCATTTTCTTTAAATCACGTGTGAATTGAACCTCTTTTTCATTGATTTAAACAGTTGAAGCAGAAGAGTTCATCATGTGTCTATATTTTCTGTCAATGCACAGCAGTGCTTTTTTACGTTGTTGCACAGAGCAGCTAAAATTGTTTCAGTAAACAAAATAATTTCATTTTCCCATATATCATCATTACATTAGGTTGAAAGCTCAATATGTTTTTCGAAGCAAAAGAAATGCCAGGAATGACACACAGAGGCTTAATCTTCCAAACCTGCAATTGTCAAAGGAAACATAGTTTTTCGGCTTTTACACAATTTGTCCTGCTGCACACACTTAAATTTCAACGCCTGTTAACTACTTCTGTGTATGTGCTGAAATATTTGCACGCAGAAGCTAAATATGTGCAGAAAGAAACGCACCATTAGCTTCCACATGCACATTACTGAAAATTGGAACAAAATGCCCTAAGGAAATTCGATCTCATGAATTTACAGTTGAAGTGGTCAAACAGCAATGGCTAAAGAGCATCGTTTAAACATTCAACAACATACTGTGCTTGCTGTTTGCTTTAAGCTTTTCTATATGGACTCTGACATATGTATGGGTGTATGCATCTTCTGGGCAGAATGTGAATTAGATCAGATAAAATATATATCAGCTCAACAGGGTGCCCCAAAACACTCAACAACCAAGCCATCCATTGCTGCATTTGCCATCTTAAGCAAATTCAATTTCTTTCTTTGTGATAAAATAAGCCAGTTCAAAGTAGATAACACCTCACAATAATGAGTCCCAAAGCTGTAATTTAACACAAACCTAGCAATTCTATTATACAACACATCCACTTCATTAAAAACAACAAGCCAGCTTGTGTATGATCTGTATCACCACAAATCAAATATCAGCAAACTAAGCTGCTGGGAAGTGTATGGTCCAGTTGAAAGAAAGAAAAAATATAAGCAAAGTAATCACCTCAGAAGACAACTAATTTAGATTAAATGTTCAGATAAAATTATATTTAAGAGCCATTAATACTGAGATAAACCCCATTCTCAACCAGTAAACTTAAAAAAGATCTTTACCCTATATAAATGATAGCATATTCATAGTAAATATAGTAATATTTAAAGTATTATTCAAAATATCTTTGAGTTTATTCAGCCAAATGGCTCATTGTAGCAGAGGTCTGGTTAACAAATATTCATTTACTTACTGGAAATCTGTATAAAAGACAGTAGAAATCCATTTACAAGATATAATTGAAATAATTTGGACTCGGTCCTTTATTTCGTGAGCTGTTGGACACCTGGCAACTCTCATTATCTTTAATGAGAAGCTTCCAAACCTCTTTAATATATGAATACTGGGCACAATAGGACCCCAGCTGAAGCACCTTATATATTTTAATATTCACACCACTACAATGCTACTAGCTGTGTTGCATTACACTTGCTTCACTTTGTTCAATGGAAAGAATCTAACAGATTTAGTGCTAATGAAATATTTTCCAAATTCCTCTATGCTTGATAAAAAACCAGAGATGTAGCTGATACATACCATTCAAGTAGTTAGTTCTAGTTTTAAAGCAACGATATGTAACTGTTTCTTAGATGTTTACCATTTTAATTGCTGTCTCTAATCTAATTTTCCATCTAATAGACCATTCAGAATGCTTTGCAAATGTGTATACATATTACTGCAGCAATTTGGTTATGGCCCTATCGTCCACCTACTGAATTACTCACAATGTGTTTACTGTCACAGCATCTGCATGTTCACGGGACAAGACCTGGGGAACAGAGTAGTGGCGTGTCGTTAGGAGATTTTTGGCTCTTTTGTACAGTTTATGTGGCCATTCCCTTATCTGCCGCAAGGAAAAAGCAATAGCTGGGTTATTTTGGTTTTCACATATATGAAACAGAGGTTCCAATTTGGTTCTCCAAATGTTGCAAGGCTGTATCTTTCCATGGGACCAGGATATCACAATGTGGAAAGCACGACTAGTACAAATCACAGCCACAGATAGAAAAGGCCAAATTTACCCAGCAATGAATCTTGGTCTTAATTGCACCATCAAGCAAAAGGACATTTCTTGCAGTAATCACGGCTACACCAGCTTAATAGGGAAGTGAAGGGGACAATATTATAATCACCATAACAAATTGTTGAAACACCAAACAGAGCAAAGCTGTGCTTAATACAAGCTTACTTCACTCCTTTAAGAAAATCTGCTTTATATTGCCTTGTCATGATCCTAGAATGGCTGAAGGGGAATCAGTATTCCCATTGGGCAGACACAGAGATCAAGATGTTTGTAAGAATCCGGCTACCTGGTGTGACTTTTGATGTTGTGTGCCTCAATGTCCGGAGAGCAAAGCAGGCCAGAGGTATGTGCCTTGCTCACAGTAGTGGTTATTGATGCACAGCTGGGAGAAGAAAGCTGAGCACTATTTTCCATACTTCTGGTGGTCGCTATTCTTGGGATTTGCCTGTTTGTTATATTTGGAAGAGTCCCCACAGAGTCTTGCATGGGCATATGGGTACTATGGATGCTTGAATACAATATTCATTTCTATACAAATAATGGCAGCACTAGCAGAAAGGCATAAGGTTAATTAACATCTAAATGATCTGGAGGTACTATAACTTTGGCAAAGCCTGAGAAATGTCTCTGCCATGACACTACCTCCAGACGTCCTGGCTTCAGGAGGAAGAAGCAGCATCTCGCTTTACATGAGGAAGAGGATAGGCACCATGCACCTTCCTCCACACAGGTATCTGGCTCTTGCTTACTACAAAAAGGATAATATAAAGCTATGAGGAAGCCTTAGTGGGTATCCCCTACACCCTGGCTCACAAATCCCACCATAGACCATAAGAGCTATCAAAGTCACGGGAGATTATGTCAAGTGATTTCCAAGTAGCTAAAGATTAGCCCCCCTGCTGCAGACATTATAACATCAATAACTGTTCATCAGGCAATTTCCATAGTGACTTCCATGGTGTTCCTAAAACTGAGATCAGTAGGCAAGAGGTGACTTTAAAGATTTGCTGTCTTTTTATGAAAAATTCTGAAGATTAAGTTCAGACTTACTTGCACAAAAGAATTGACCCAGAAGAGACGTAGCATTAGGAGCAAAAGTGTTTGATGAAGGTGAAAATTAAGACACATTTTTTTGAGATACTCTCCCTCAGTTCTGGAAGCCTTAATGCACAGACTGTCCATATCCTGTTTCATAAGTGACCAGGGCACACAAAGAGATATTTTTTTTATCTATGTACAATTTCTGCTATCTGAGCTTGAACAACTCCCTCTAGGTGTTAAAGGTCTAATGATAGAAGGTTATCTTGCCTATATAAAGCACAGAGAGAAATAATTTTAGTATAGACTAAAAATATCTAGAGAATGGAAATGTTGGGTATTTCCTCCTACATAAATTTAAAAAACAAAACAAAACCAAACCAAACCAAAACCAAAACCATATACAAGAAAAGAAAATTCTAAAATTTCATTTTGAGACCACCAAAAGCTCACTTTGTTTCAGTGTTTCCACATGGTTTCAAGAGCCTTCAGAAACCCCAGCAGCGAACCAGAAATGTGAAGCTTCCTAAAATACTCTGCGGTCAGGGAACATATTAAGTCCTGGGTAAGTCCCCAGTGCCCTAGTAGGAGAAATTTGCCTGACAGGTTTCCAGAGATACCAAGAAGCCAGGAAGCCTGTGTGTGCTGCCAGTCCAACAGGGAGGATGGATTAGGAGCAGTCTCTGTTATGTTTTCAGTTGGGATGTTTTAATTCTATGGCAAGTGAATTTTCTCTGGAAAAATGACTGTGACGGCAAGTTCCCAGACCACAGTCCTGCTCTCATCTGAAATGCTTCCTTGAACAGGATGGACAGTGAGCAAAATCCTGGAGGCTTGGATCACTGAGGCTGATAAGGACAGAAGGAATGGGCTTCCACGGACCAGAAAAAATAACAAAATACACTGAAATATGTCAACTACCAGGCACCAAGGAAACACACACACCTTCCCCTTTAGGAGAGTGTTGGGTACCAACGTAGCTACTAAATTAGGTTTCAAAGATGCGAACAGTGTTTAACAGCCATCGCCTGCTGCCTCATGGATTGCGTGCACAAGGCTTCACATAACGTTGCACCCTGCAGAAATGCTGACTGGATTCTGAGATGTTTGGTTTGCAGCAAAGAGAACTTGTGGATTAATATCTTATTATCATAAATTCATACGTAATTCAGCAATTGGTTTTGACCAGGGCCCCAAGCCTGATGCAGTACACAAAACCTTTCTTTGGCCAAAACAATTACAGATTTCCAAGTAAGCTTCCAGTTGCTGGAGGGGGGAAGAGAAGTGTGACAAAAACCTGTTCTGTATAAAATGGACTTCTTAGTGCCAGTTGACATTGCTTGTCCCTATAAACAGTGGTTAAGAGGAGCTGAACAGAGGTGCTGATCAATATGTCATAAATATGGTGCATACAAACACTTTTCATATGTTGTTTAGTTAGAAAGTATTGCAGAGTGTAATTTCCAATTCACAAAGGACTTCTGTTTAGCAGATCTTCAGGTCAGCAAGTAGTAATTTTGCAAGATTTCAGCATCATTGCATCTATCAGCTGTTGTAACAAACCCAGAGCAATCTTGAAACTCAGTTAATCTTTTTAACCACTTATTTCACAAGTTTAAGTTTTATTCTTAGAGATCTTCCTATCAACTATGTAGCATTCCAGCTTAATGTGGTCCATATCTTGAACACCAGCACTTCAGCTTAATTTGACATAGGCATATATTATAGGGTGTGAATACCATGTATCATGCCAGTTACTATGTCTACAGCAATTGGTAGTTTTAAGTTTGCTGCTAAAGAAACAAAGGGAGAAAATTTTGTGCAGACATTCATTTTAGGTGCTATGCTTTGGTGACTCACAAAAAACCAGAACTGTGGGTTTGCACAGATACCAGTTATGCTGCTCTGTGCTTACATTTCTTCTCTGGAAAACTGTAAGTCATTGCTCCCTTAGGAAAGCTAAAAAATGATGTAACTAAGAAGTACATAGTTGTGTATTTGCCATACCTCAAAGAGGCACAGAAGCAAGGCAAGCCTTTGGGTACAACACATACCACATACCACTCTCAACAGAATTTGACAGCACTATTCCTTCAGCGTTAATTATGCTGGAAACGAAATGAGAAATTACTACTTTTCCAGTTTCTATACACTGAGAAGTGATACGGAGTATGAAACATTGCTTCTCAGGTAAAGCAGCAGCCCTCACCTCCGACTCTATACTACAACAGTCACCAATGAAATATAATTGCTGGCAAGAGAGAAATAAAAAATGAAGCAGTGGATTAAGCATGAAACTGCAAGCAGGCACGTAGACAGGGAACCAAAGGCAAGTAATCTTTTCATATGAATTAGCTTGTTTTTCTGTGCGAACTTACCACAATTAATACTACATGCATCAACAACTTAAAATATAAAGAGAAGGTAAATCTTTTTGGTAGGCTACAGCTATTGACTTTAATTGAAGCCAGGCATGTAGTATCAGTATCAGGCTCAGACACTCTGATCCAAGTAAACTTTAAGTTCCCCATATTCATTATGCTTTAAATACCCTTTTTTTTTCATAACTTCTGTTTCTCAATAAGGTTGGAGAATTAAAATGCCACACTCAAGTATTTTACAAGATCACTGTGAATTCTCAGTATTCACACTGTGAATTCTCAATATATGCTTAGTCCTGTGTCCTGAGGAACTCTGTGCTTTTTCATTTTCAAGACACCAACAACTTACAAATTCTGGTAGATGGTATGGCTGAGGGCAGATCATGAGGGCAGATCAGGACAGCTTTTTCTCTCCTCACCTATGCAGGGCTGTATTTCCACCTGCACTATGCAGTCACATGAGACTGACAGGACAATTCCGGAAGTGGTCTAAAATGGTAAAAGCAAATGGTATGCCCCTCTGTACAACCCTTCTCCACCAACCAAATCAGCGAATCTTGTACGCCTGGATTCTGATCACTGTAACTGTACTGCTACTGCTGAAGATTTCCCATGCTGTATGCCACATCTATCTCCTCCATTACAAAATGCTCTAAGAGTATGTGGAAAAGTATTTCTCATATAGAGAAGCACTTTCTTTTTATCTTTCATTTTTTATACATGTTTTGCTTTCAAAAGTAACTCTTCAGCTTCCATGTGATCTTTGCTACGACTTGATTCACTGTGCAGCTGAAAAAAAGACTACAATCCTGTGTATACCTACATTTGTAATTGGGTTTAGTCCTAGATCCTAGCCTTTGTTATTCTTTGGAGCCCTAGGAGCAGGAGGTGACATTGCTCAGAACAAAACTATAGATTCTGAACTCACAAAACCTGAAAGTCCTGTTCTTGAATGAAATTTTCAGACCCCATCTCTGAAAACTAAATGCCAACTGGAAACCTGGCCAGAATACAAAGACTAGATAGCATTGTCCATCTCACGTCACTTCTCTCAGCCTCTCACACTACCCTGTATAATTAGCAAGTCAATTAATCTGTACCTTGTAGGTGGTTTGTGTATGGTTTAGGATAGGCCTGCTTGGAAGACAGTGGTTTGCAACTGATGTTTTAATTCCGAAATATTTTTAGCCCATCTTTTACCTGAAAGTTTACATATTAAGCCCAGTTAAAAATGCACATTGTCCTTTAAAAATGAAACTCAATATAAGTCACTCTCCTCCTTTTATCTGTTCAGTGCATTGGTACTGCTAGAGAGAGATGTAATTAATGAAGACAACCAAAGAGTTTTCAGTCTTTCGTCTTCACAATATAATAACAATTATATTAATGTAGTGGTTTTGTTAAATGAAAATCAAGCCAACCTAGACCTGTAAATGTTACTTCACAGGCAAAGAAATCCTTATTATCAGTCCCTAGCTGCTGCTGCAATTCTTTTAGAGAAGCTTTATGGCTGCAAAAAATATTCTCTGCCTGCTACTAGATTTCTGTCTTGTTTATGGAATTTAAATGGTGAATTAGACTAAATTCTTCACCCTGTCTCTTTCCAGAAACAGAGATCCTAGACAGACGACTTGATGGAAAGAAAATCAAATAGAAATAAAAGCCCTAACAGTTTCAAATTACAATTCACTAAACAGCCACATTCATACCAGATATCAAATTCTCTGCTGACCTCTGCTGAAGCTGTTGTGGGAGTAAGAGCAAGGAAATGTGGTCAGGCAGCTGCAAGTACGACATTACCCTGAGTCCCAAACTCAGAGCCTTTAAGCTGTAAGAATGAAGCACCGTAACTGTACTTCTGCAAACTTCAGAGTACCTGGGTGAAGGTAGTCCTCAGCTGTCCTGAAGGATGATCCCTGAAGTCTTAGTTACACCCAGGTAACTGTGGCCTGCATTCCCCCCAGCCACCACCCTCATCAACTGGCCCCTGGCACTGAGGGACAGGCATACAGTGGCCACTGCTGTCTGCTGCGAGGACAAAGGGGCAAGTTGGCTGAACTGGCTGCCTTGGGGGCTAGAGGCAGGGGGAAGACAATGGCTTTTCCAGCACCTGCTTGCTATCTGCAGTAATGAGCAGGGCTCCTGCTGAACTTATGATCTGGAGGGTAGGAAATCCCTACCCTTCACAACACTTTGTCATAGGGAGGCAATACGGACACTGAAGAGCTGATGCTGTGATATTGGCCTCATTCTCAGGAAAGCAAAATCCAGTTTTGCTTCCATAGCTTTGTAGGCTTGACTCCACACAGGCTTTTAAACTCACTGGTGCAAAGTCTGTCTTTTCCTTCCAGCATATCTCCCTTATTTCAGCAGCAGAAACTAAGCCCTTTCAGCAGCCTTGTGCCAGGCACCAAAACACACTCAGCTTCCACCTTCTTCATAGTTTTAGGACTTCTTCAAAAGATATGTTACAGCAGCAAAAGGCAGCACAAACATATCAGGTTTTAAAGCTAGCAAATGTAAAAGTTCAAACCCTATCCAAATAATAGTATCACTGACTATCCTTAGTGTCTTCCAAACATAGTATAACCTCACACAAACTCCAAAGCCTTGTATGAAACACAGGAAATAATATTTAGAAGATAAAGAAAAGTCATCACTGGCTCACACAGTAAGACTACATTTTATGAGTAAAAACTAGCACTGAAAGGAGCATGTTAACTCCATACCAATGTCTAAAACTGCAATATCCAACAGGCGAGCATCTCTTTCTCTTTCCTCGCTCGTCTGCTGACTCTCAGTGCAGGGGCACCTCCAGTGAGCCTTTTCTGTTCCTGGCCAGCTCTCATACTCCACACCCTAACAAAGCTCATATCTCAGATGGTTTCAATGTATGGAGTAGCTAAACGGCAGAACCTTAACTCTGTTTTCTTTCTTTCCAAACAAGAAGTGCTTCTAATGAAAAAGCATTCTCAGTACAGGTCCAGCAGTGCATGGACACACTGGTTAAAATCCATGTCAAGGGGATTCAGTCCCTCTGGTCTGAAATGTCATTCCCCTCTTAAACAGTTTATTCCTACTTAAGCAAACAATTCTGAAATGAACACAGTGACTCCTAGCGTGCCACAGGAAGAAAACAGGTAGACATTTTTATACAATGGAGCCTTCTTCCACATCCTACATCTCAGGAGGGGTGGGGGCAGGGAGTGCCTGCCTTTCCCCAGGGTTTCTCTCCATCTGGTAGACAGTTTATCTAAATAAAGTCACGCTGTGGCCATCCACTTGTTCAAATGGGAGCAGACAGCGTCTTTCCCCACAGCATTTTGGGCCCCAGGGCTTATGTTTAAAGCCAGAATAACTCTACTGAGTTCAGTGGAGTTACATTAACATTAAAATGGAGGCATCAGAATCTTTGAATCCTCCAGCCTTGCTAGTGTTATTTTATTTATTCAGCTCGTCTTTCCAGAAAACATCCAATTTAGATAATAGCTAGTGGGAGAAGCAATCCCCTTTAGGGATCAGCAGTGGTTGTTATATGATTTCTTAACAACTACCTTCTCAGCAGCAAACAAGTCTGCTACAGAACCAGTACTTTTGTAGCATGTGAGAATACAGCTTCCAGAACTAGTTAGAACTATTAGAGATGAGAAAAAAAACCCAAAATATCCATAAAGCAAGACTAAATAATTTGTAACAAATGCACAGTTTACTTGGCCTCTTTTTCTCTTGGTTAGATTGCGCTTTTTGGCCACAAAAGACCAGGAGACATAGTGCACTGATGGACCCCCAATCTAAAAGAGGGGCTAAGAAAAGCTCTTCATGTAATAATTTACTGCTGGTTACACTGGACTGCTTGCTATGATGAGGCTGCAGTGCTGTTTGTACCACACATGGCTGCTGGCACACAAGTGCTAGCAATCCTTACACTTTTGCCTACCAGTGGTACTGCCTTGCATGACACAATTCCGTGTCTGGATGCTAACACAGATTTTTCAATTAGAACAATTTCACAATTTCTTCTTTCTCTGAGATTAGTTTAGACTGTACTATTTTCATGACAAACCTCAATTAACATAACATCACTACATTCCTTAAGAATAGCTAGGAAAGGAACATAGATTTTCAAATTAAAACCAGAAGAAATACTTTCATGTTATTTCCCAAGATTTAAATTTAAATGTAGAGGGCACATCTAGTGCCTTCTATGACATCTGAATGCATACAGAAACATGCTTAAATTTCAAGCAACCATGATTTGCAGTTCTAATAGTGAGGAAAAATGTCCAAACATTTTAGGGCCATTGGAAATGGTTAATTACATCAATCAGTGCAATTAAATCTGATAGGACTCTTCAGCCTCCTGATATTACATGTATACCCATGAATAAGAAGGTCAGAGTCAGATCTTGCAGCTTTTCATCACTTAATAGTGATGAACTGCCCTGCCTATAGTACTGGTGTGATGGCAGTGGTGTGGGGTGATTGGGGGTTATATATCTCCACACAGAGTTAATGATTCAGTAGGTGGTTTTCTATTAACTGTTCCACCCATGAAACAGAAAAACCAAAGCGAATTTAACCAGTCTTCTTTTATGATAGAATTTTCCACTAAAAAATCAGAAAAGGAATCAAACTAAACCTCTCTGAATAACATTTATTAGAAACTCTGACATTTCTCATTAGCTACTTTGTCATTAATTCACTTCTCTTTATTTCTGTGGGCCTAAATTGAAGTGTACTTTTTGACAGCAGTCAGGAAATCTAAGAAATGTGCCAGGAGCACATTTGTAGAGCAAGCTATCCAGCTGCTTGAGGTCAGTTTTGTGGGTCTGTTTGGTTCTGCTGTTCACACAGATCCAACACTTCTCCATAATTTCATTTGAAGACCAGCTCTGGCTGCTCCCCGCATTTCAGGCCACAATAGAAACATCTTAAAGAAATAATGCTTCTTGGGTTTGACTCAGCATTTTAACAAGCACCTTCAGTTTGGAGGCTGCCAAGTGCAGGTAATAAATTCATTTCCCACATTTATTAGTTCTGTTTGTGGTATGTGGTATTGATACCCTTCCTTCTTTAGGACTCTGTTTTAAATCACTGTCAGTTACTTCTGAAGAGTCTTCATTGTATTTTATCTTCTGACTGCACAAGGAAAACAATTTCCTACTGATTGCTAACATAATATCAACCAGCCTGCAGTACTCATACTGGTACTGCGTATCACGATACTGGATGCAGTTGCACTTGCTCCTGTTTTTGGTTTTGTTTATGGGTTTTTTTTGAGATTCACCATTTATGGACTGAGGTCTATATATATAATCCCAGCTCTCTGAAAGTCTGTAGAGGAGACTGAGGCAGCTATATCTGCATTATTCTAACTTAGTATGCACACTGTTCAATAGTGGCTGTAGCTCCTGAATCAATTGATTTTATCTCCCACCCTAAAGCATGCTTCTTATAGCTGACAGTTTGTACCAGACTTACTCCAGTATCAAACAGGCTAAGGTAAGCACTGATATATACCAGTGGTAAAGGCATTAGTCTGGTGCATCAGATCTCTCAAGCCTCATATGATTTTAGTTTACCCATCTGTAAAATTGAAATAATAGCACTTTCCTGTTTTATTCAAATGCTGCTAAGATGTTAGATGTGATGATAGCAGACAATCAATTACTCTGGTAAAAGGGAGGCCACATAATTATCTTGATCAGGAATAAGGTATTTTGCCTCCAGGATATACATGAGCACAAACTACTAACTGGAAGTAATGCGTGGAGTTTTCAAAATGTTAATTAGATTGCAAGAGAGAAATCATAACAGTAAAAACCAACACCAATGTAACTAACCTACTCCTGCAATTAACTCCTCTCTTCAGAAGGCAGGAAAACATGGGTAATACTTTGCAGTAACCCAGAATTGCAGCTCACATGCACCAACTTTCTAAAATGTTTTAAAAGGAAACCAAGAACTACTGGACAAAAAGAAAAATTCTGACAATAAGGAATTGATTTCATCTGGAAAATCAGTTAGCAAAGTAAAAAGGAAATAGAAAAATTAAAAGATGCGTATAAAAACTACAAGAAAAATTCAAAGCATACGCAGCAGAGACATTATTCATGACTAAGACAAGATAGATGAATATGACAACAGGAACCTTATGAAATTCCAGACACAAATACAAACAATGCCCAGCCCTGAAGAAAAAGATCTGGGCGCCCTGGTCAACAGATGGATCAAAGCCTGGAGCAGACTGGTCTGATCGCACAGCTGATCCCATTTTGAGCAGGAGTTTGAACTAAAGACTTCCTATGGCCCCTTCTAACCTGAATTACTTTGAGTTTCTTCTATGAACCACTCAAACAAAGAAAATCTGGCTAGCAACTTGTTATCTATTTATACAGTCTCCTTGGCCTAGCACAATACCATCCTACCAATAAACACTGGAAGATACTATTTGGGGAATGCTCAGAGGCTGCTGATAATTCAAGTCATCACATGGACTATATGTACAATACACTCTGGGTATATTATACCTTCAAGTACACATTAACTCATGCGTATCGCATCCATATCTACAGTATCATGACAGTAATGATGATTTTACAAAAACCTTTGGACTCACAGGGATACTATTAACAATCTTATCAAAATCATTGGCTCTAACACAGCCCAACCTTACTGACATCTTACACTGCCTCCCAATAGCAAAACCTCCTAAATGCAAACTTGCGTTAGTCTTTGTGCCTTCTTTGAAAAGCTTTAAAAAAAAAAAAACTACAAGAAATTCACGGAGGTTTTGAAGTTTCCAGATTACTAGAATTGTCTCAGCAGAGAGCTGGTTTTGAGCAATGGCAACACAGGAGGTTATACTTATTATCAGGGACTTCTGGATAAAATTGATTTTAGGAAACACTTGCTAATTTCTATTGACTAGTTCCACTGCATTACATTTCTGGGGCATGCACAGACTCATAGGAAACTATACAGACAAACAGCAACAATTTCTCTGCTGCTACTTTGTTTGCAGAGGAAGTAGTTACCATTTTAGTACTTAGTGGGAAAGGTTGACCTGATTTAAAGAGAGGGCAAGTTTGTTGTTATTCAACAGGCAGAACCTTTTTGCTGTTTGTTGTGAATATCCTGCCAACAACACAAATTTGTTGTGAATGAGTGATTTAGGTCACTTAAAGAATCATCGTCAAAGGTATTAGCAAAAGTGGGTTTAATATGAATTTATAAAAATGTGACTTAACAAAGTTCAATGACAAGGTACACTCTTATCATTTACCCATGGATGAAACATACAAAGGAAAATTGAGTTAGAATCGATTTAGAAAGATTTCCTCTGAGACCAAACACCCAGAGGGGTAAGGGAGTCCCTCCCGTTGAGTCATGAGGTTCCAAGTGGACCCCCTTGCTTTCTAAACTCCTGATGGAGGTTAGGTGCAGCTAGGTCCAGTCTTAGTCTCAGGCTTGGACAATGGTTTATGGCTGAAAGAATGAACTATTTGTAATTCATTAGTATTAATTTAGTATGCTACCAGCAATTTACTGAGGATCTTTTGCGAGTAAGAGGTTTCCCTGCCTTAGGTAAGGAAGGATTTTTCAGTCTCAGGTAAGGAATTTCAAACCTTGAGAGGCATCCCAACTCAAGGGGAGATTGCCACCATGCAGTCACACTGTCTAGCAGGGAAAGGTCAAAAAAGGCTCACTTAGGCTGTCCTATTTATGGGGTAAAGTGGTTGGATCATAGTCAAATTGTATATGATGCGAAAGGTATGCATGAGACTCCTTGTACCCACGACTTTCTTTGTTCCTTTATAAATAAGTCTTGGAAAAATCATGAGCTATCCATGTGTTACTCACATGACTGGTGTTCCAAGTTCATATGCATCAATGCTCACTGGTTCACTTTGCTCCTTTACTGGTTTCCTGGAGGAGCTCTTGGCTTGGCTACAGTTCAGGCCTTTAAGTCTTTTGGAGCCTGTACCAATCTACTGATAGTTTGGTTAAGGGGGTTGAGTTCATCCATCACACACTTGAATCTGTGCAATACTTTCATTATCCTATTTTCAGTAAGAAAGGCCTATACCATCACAAAGGTCATCATTAAGCACTGAGCAACTATACCTTGCTCAGATATAGCACCAGATGCACACAAATATCAAATGCTATTTGTATGATACCCTTCATTAGCAAAGGTTAGTCACATCTCTTGCACTTCTAAGGTTCTTGGTTCTTATCTGTAACTATGCGCTAGCTTGCCCTGCTGCACATGGAAATTGCACTGATATATTTAGAACTCCCTTAGACCTCTGAGAGCAGGTTTGATTTAAATTACACAGATATCACTGACTACCTCAGGAACCCCGAGATCAGAATTTGCTGTCTATCATTAATAATAAAAGGATTCAGAATGAATTTGTCATGGAACGTGAAGCAGGGCAAACTGTATCTCTTGGGATGTCCTCTCTGAGTAACAGATTTACTCCAGCACATTATCTGAATAAAGGCCTCATATGAAACCCATTGAAGGCAATGGAAAGATGCTCAGTGGACAGGACTGGCAGATCCAAAATTAGAGCACTACATACTGCATTACCTCCCCTACAGCTGTACATTTCCTGGAGCACAGCTACCAAGTAAGATGTTTGTAGAGGTTAGGCAGAAGGCTAAATCGAGAGAGATCCTGAGGATTTGGGGCTGGACTGAGGAAATAGAAGAAGCCCAAGGACTAGAGATGGGTATCTCACTCATCAGCTTGATGGATCCTAAAACTAGGTAGCAGTGAGACCCATAAATCACAGCCAGTTATCCATACAGCAACTACCAGTAGCTACTAGTACATACAAGCACTTATAGCTAGTTGTAGTAAGGAAGCTGATGATTGAGTGAGTTGCATGTGGCTGTAGTCTGAGCCAAGATGCTAGGGACATCACTTGCATCCTAGGAGGAAGAATCCCTCTGGAGCTGGGATTGTTTGGAGGGCAAGGATCAAGCTCTCCTTCACCTTTACTGGATGAGGCTCTGGAGGAGGAACTGGGGCACCTGGGAAGAATATCAAAAAGCTTCTCCAACTTCTGTGACCACCACCTGCCATGCCATCTGCTGCTGCAGCTAGTGCCACCTGGGCAAAGCACCGCTTGGATGGAGCACCAGGGACAGCAATGATAAGAAGGGCAGAGATGACATCCCATCAGGCTGAAGCCACTATGGCCTCTAGAAACTGCAGGCAGAACTTTTCCCACTCTGACCAGGTGAATCACAGCCATCAAACACACTGCAGTCACCAGCAGTTGAGTGACATCTGACAGCCCTGACATGTTATATCTCTGTGCATAATTGTATTTTTCATATGCTAGGTGAGGTGGCATGAGTTCAGATATTGACTTTGATTCTCTGGCTATTAAAAAAAAATATTTTCACATTTCATATAACTGTCTGCATTTCAAGAATACTTTTAATTCAATAAGAAATACCACAGATGATAAAAGTTCTCTGAACTGATTTGCCTATCTAGATCCTTGTTCACTTACATAAAAGACCTCACCAATTTCAATGCTAACTCTATGATAAAAATATATTTTAACCACAAACAATGTTAAACACCTGTATTTTCTAATAAGCTTAGATTACATTTCAAAATTACTAAAATGAATAGACTGTCCAATATTGTCTGACATGCATAGAACCAAATTCAGTCATCTGAAAGGGAAATTGATATGCCTTATGATATTGATCTGAACAAAATTTGTTTGATTTTGCAGAAGCACAGACTGAAATTATGCTCCTTGCTAACTTCCTAACGTTGTTTTTGAGGCTAGAAAACAGCTGTTTGTGTTGCAGCAGAAAAGACAGACCTTAGATTTAGTAGATTTAGCTGTGGCTAAATGCTGTTTCTGTGTATGGAGAAGGTGAAGGTGAGGTAGACAGTAAGTCTGACCACAAAATTGCTTTTAACTACCTCTGAACATCACTTCAAGATACTGCTTTGATTTACAGAACATGCAGCTTGGATGAATAGCAATAGTGTAGCTTGGTTATCATGTGTATTGTCAAGTTGAAGTGAAGTAAAGTACCTTAAACGTGTACAGAAGAGAAGAGTCTGTTTAAAGCTCAAGGAACTTGAGCTCACAGGAGAAATATCCTCCAAGGCTCAAGTATATCTTGTTTCCAGGTGACTCACTGAAAGTAACATGCTTTCTGCTGTATTACAATTTATGGGCTAGTAAAGGAAGAAAAATATTTTGGTTCCACATATGTCAAGTGATCTGATTCATAAACAGGAACTATAAACAATAAAATGCTGCAAAAGATGAAATACAAATGGTCTAGGTGTTGTAAGCAGAGCTGGTGAAAGGTCAAATTTTTGGATTAAGAAAAATTTTGGATGCCAACCTCAGTAAGAGCCAGACTCCTCTTGATAATATCAAAATATTATTGATAAGAGGATAAAAAACTTACAGGTGCACAGAGTTACTGTGGCTTTTTGAACAGGGCTGTTCAAAAACGCCACAGTTTTCACACCCTGGAGAACAGGCCTAACACTTGCAGATCTGGCAGGTTACCACATGGGAAACCGGTTCATGAAACCTAAAACTTAAAAGGAATCAAGCCAAATGCCATATGGACAAACTGCCAGTTCAAATGCTTTTACAAGTCTTGGTGTCCCTTTGGAAGTCTGGGTTGAGTGAATTCTTCCTCCTGATCAAATACTGTGTCAGACATCTACAAGGTTAAGCCTTGGGAGCACTTCTCAAGTTAGAGAGGATGTCTTTGACCTTAATTTATTTATTTTTGTAGTGCAAGTTCAGTGATTACCAGAATTACATCAGACATACTCAGCTATTAAATGTTTGTAATACAGTAGCCTCAGGGGAAGCTAGGAAAAGGTAAGTAACACAGGGATGTGATAAAATGAAACACAGACATCTACAAGAGCAGAAGCATGGCGACTTACACAGCTTGATACCAAGAGGTGCTTCTGGGCAGTCTTCCAAAAGACAATATTAATTATCAAATATATCTAGGCCCCGATTTTACAGTCCTCCAGTAATCTTCAGACTCTTAAGAGACTGCAGCAGCCTTGGCAGCTATTACGCAAAATTCACATTTCACAAAGAAAGCTGTCCATCGTGCTTCCCAGCTGAAAGGAACAGCAAACCACAAGAACTTTCTTTTCCTGTCTCATTTCATTAGTTTTGACTTCCAGTGATCACCCCCATAAGACTTTAAATATGTGCTGAACAACGGCTGCATAGACTCTTCAGACAGTTCCAAGTGATATGTATCTGGCAAAGAGTCCAGATTAGAAGGCATCACATGTATCAAAGGTTCTGTATTAACAGTAATT
Organism: Coracopsis vasa; assembly: GCA_026283785.1. Taxonomy (NCBI): domain Eukaryota; kingdom Metazoa; phylum Chordata; class Aves; order Psittaciformes; family Psittacidae; genus Coracopsis; species Coracopsis vasa. Next base: position 10,015 of record JANHGB010000095.1, on the reverse strand, counting down.
TAGTAATAAACTGATAGTAATTTAATCTGTCTATTTTCTCTCTTTTTTATCTTATTAAAAAGATCAAGTAGTCTATATATTGAAAATGCTCTGTTGCATTGTGGTTCCTTTATAAATATGTTTCTCTTTCAGTGAGGTTACAGAGCATATAAAATTTTCATATAATTGAAATGAGCTGCGTAGGGTAAAAGTAAATGCCAGCAGGCATCTAAATATTGTAGCATCTGTTATATTTTACACTCTGTGATCACAAATCTTGTAAAGCTTCACTGCATTTTAGCGGTATTCTTCACAAACTATTGAAGATTGATGGCTAGTGTAATTGCCATATCTGGTATGCTATCATTTTTAATATACTGAACTACTGCAACTGCGCCTTTCTTTTGTACTATCAACCTATGTCTGTTTTCTGGTTTATGTTTCCATAAAGAGCATATTGCACCAGTAGCCAGTTATATTACTACTATTACTACCAACTAATGTTTTTTACACATTGTAGTGTTATCTTAATATTCATTGCAACGCATTGTTATAGGTAACTACAAACAACACATGATAGTATGCAGCAAGATAAATCACGACCTCTCCTTTTGTGAACAGCTAACTCTACATATTTCAAAGGTTGGGCTGGTTGGGTTTTTTTCTCTTTCTTGTTGGTTATTATCGGTACTTTCAAGATAAGACCAGGTCAACTAGGTAAGGCTGATGAAAATGGACTTCTTAACACATTTGTACACTACATTATCCACAAAGAACAGCAGTACCTGTACATACGTAAATTTCTAACCAAATTGGAAGTTGCTAAAGTAAAAAACCACAAACTAGAATTATAAAGACATCAAGAAACCTAACAAAATACAGTTACTTGCATAATGAATATCTATTTAGAAGCACAAACAACTACCTCACCATCTTTCCATCCATCCTGTTGACTAATGATGTGCATGATTTGAAGAGGAAATTAGTTTTAAGGAGTAACACTAGCACTTTTAGTTTTAAGGAGTAACACTAGCACTTTGTTGATCAAATCAACAGAAAGCTCATGAAAGAGAAGCAGATAAAGTACCTTTCCCTAGCTGGTCGACTGGAGCTCTCATTTGTCATCCCCAGCCAGTCCCATTACTCCAAAGTGCATTTCAAGTATGTACAACTGTCTTTGCTTGAATTTCTAAATAAATATAAATTTCTGCTAGTGATAAGAGCGCTGTGTCAGTCAGAACTGTTGCCTTCACAACTAAGAGAAAGCTTTTCATTTACAACAGGATGCAGTCTGCCATTGAGCTAGCAGTTCTGACATAAAGGTATCAGAGGTTTAAACCAAGAAACATGACCTGCCCTTTGATTAGTTGTCTGCAGACACAGGGTATGCAAACTTTGGTAAACACCTATCGTAATTTAAGTCAAAAGCTGGCAGTGGGAACCCGCATACAAATCCTTCTTCACACAAAAATCACAGCTGGCTACAGCTGAATTCTCCATGGGACTAATAATTTCTTGGTTTGCAAGAAGATGCTCACAGAGCTCTCCTGAGAGCAAAAATTTCTGTAGATCATTTAAACTCACTCATTTTACTCTTAGAGGGCTCGTAAATGTGTATTAGCACTTACAGGTATAATATATTCAGAGGAAAGGTGTCAGTCTTTGAGTAATAAGCCAAAGTCTTTTGCATCTTTAATAAATGACTCCATGAACAGTATACAGTCACACATTTCTCATTAACTGAAAAAATGAGAATGCTTCAAAACAGCTAAAGAAATATTAAACCACTGAACATCTGCAGAGATATGGTTTAATGAACAAAGACTATTGAAGGCACTCACTGTCCTAATTTTCACTAAGTTGACAGACAATGCCCCAAAACTGCCTTTCATATCCAACATTAACGAATAAGCTAATCAGAGCAGAACAAACCATTTGTGTATGACTTTAAAATAAAGAATAGCAAGTATAGTTCTGCAACATATGTAGTGTTTTGGTTTTGTTTTTAAACAAGAGAATGATTTGTTTTGCTAAAAATGCACACACTTATGCTGAATAGTCTGTTCAGTATAAAAATGCCCAGATTTGTTTAAAATTACTGTACATTTTGTATGAGCTGCAATAAACTCTACAATTGTGAACTCTGGCCAAAATTCCTTTCAAAGCTTGTAAGACATAGCTTGCCAGAGCTCTGCCATTTGGCCACCTAGTTTATTTTCTATGATGAGCTTTAGTGTACCTATCAGTCTAGCACCGATAGATACCTTGCAAAAATGTCCTTTTAAAATGTTCCACAATACTAGCCAGTACATTTTCTGCAGTGGCTAAGCTTTACTCAATAAAAAATTCTGTATCTGGTTAAAATGCCTACTGCATGAAACAGTAGAAATATTTTATTAGAAATAGATGGCCACAATAGAATTGTAAAAGAAAGGATGCTTACTCTGAACTTACTTTTACCCAGAACTGAATTTGCGGCCATGACATTTCATGCCTCCTGTGGCTTATGACTTGGAAAGTGACCTGAAAATACTTTTGAGGAGATATTTTGGACTCTGTCTTCTGTGGTCATTTGCTTGAATATTGTATCCTTTCCATCTCTTTTAAAATGCCAGCTCCTTGGGGCAAAGGCTTCCATCCTACTGTTGTATGGTTCCCATGTGTATGTGTTGGGACTAGTCAAAGCGTGATTTGGGACTTCAGTGATAGAATGACTTAACTACAAATCACACACTATGTTAATAGAAACAATTCTAAATTATAATAATTCTTGTAGTAATTATTTTTTAGTAGGAGCCATCTATGAAAAATATATGTACAAGCCTGCATTTAACATTTAGTGGATTCACCACTTTTTTTTCTAGGCAATGAAATTATAGAAGACTAAAGATAATGAACTCAAAATTAGATTGATAGCAACTGAAACATATCCAAATACATCAAAATAGAGCCTGTTAAAATAAAAAGTTACAGCACTGGTTTTTAAACAGAGAGCTTGATCACATAGTTCACTTTATTTCTGAATCATTTCCAGGTAAGCAGTCTGTAGGATGTTTAAACCAGATACATCACATACCTATTCTCTCAGTGATCTGGGCTGCCCAGACAGATGATAGACAGGTAGCATGAACAGTGACCAGTCATCTCACACAAAACCTACTTTTTATCATAAGAAACACAGATCAAGCAGGCAGCTCTGCTCACAGAGGATAAAGCCACCATTAAGCACTGAATTAAATTACAGTGGATCACTGAATTACATGTTCAGAAATCTTGGTGGGGATTTTTGGTTAGGGTTTGGTTTTTGGGTTTGTTTTTTTTTCCCTATAAGAATTCCCCCATCCAGTTCACTGTGGAGCTGCAAAAACAGCCATGCTGAACCAGGGGAAGGGCTGTATTTTTTGGCAGAACTACTTGTTTATGCCAGCTTAAGGTCCCTGTGAAACTACTGCTCCAGAATAAAAAGCCATTTTTGCATTACAAGGAAAGACAGTGAAGCGAATGACTTCACCTCTGAGATGAATTTAAACAATGGTGTCCATCTGTGAATAGGGAGTTGAGAGGCCCAGAGGCACAAATGTGATGTCTTGTCTTATCAAGCTGTGGCACTTATGGGAGAAATTGAAAGTTTGTGTTTGCACTGCTGACTCAGTTATAAGGTATGCAGAAATGCTGATCTTTGTACTCTTTGTTTTATGCAGAGGGTAAAGAACCATACTGATGTTCCAGTGAAAAAGGAACCAATTGTGCAGATAAAAAGTTTATATTGTGCAACTTACAACCTGTCATTTGTAGTGGTTTAAACAAATCCAAAGTCTCCTGATCACTGAGATGAAAAATGGCCACTGAATGATAACTCCTCAGCCTGGAGGAAGGGAGCACAAAGGAGGAGCTGAACATTAATCTTGTCTTTCTGAACTGCTCTTGAGTCAATATGAGTACAAATACCATAAAAGCATGAAGATGGCATCTCAGTATGCCAGAGGACTGGACCCGAGACAGGAGACAGGCACCTAGGAAAACTTAAGGTCTCAGGTCAAAGATTTAAATTCTCTCTAGTGTCTCTCACCACTTCCTCTCCTATATCATAGAATTAGTAATTTCATTAAGTTCCTTCAGAATAGAACAATGAGAATTAATGGAATTAGTGTTTGCAATGGGTTTAACAACAAGCAGCTAAGTGCTCTTGCAGTTATTGATAAGCCTCAAAATCTGCACAGATGGAGAACTTGCTTCTCAAGAGCTAGGAGTGTTTTTAAAAAGACATAGATCTTGTTAGAATATATTGGGGAAACTAAGCAGAGTGAGTAATAGTCTTATGTGCACTGCCATGTCAAGACTTTATTTACATGATCCCATCATTTTGTTGACAGATCCAGCAGCTGCAGTATCTAATGCGAGACTGATATGATTCTTCATGTGTGTACGGGGTGGGGGGAGGGGAGGAGTGAAAAAAACACCCAACAAACACATGGAGAGAAAAAGGGGGAGGTACCAGGAGCAGCACTATGTTAGTAGTCCCATTGGGAATGGAGTGTGTCTGACCACTTGATGTCAGACTTGACCCACATTTCAGTTAGCCTCCGGGGCAACAGAAGCTTCAGCTGAATTTGATACAAACATTACTACACTTGAAAGATGTATTTTGAAAGACATTTCTTTGGAACACAAGTTGTGGAAGGTCAAATACAGGGAACAGCATGAAAAGCAGTATTTAAACCTTTATCTACTCAAAGGAGCTGAATAAAACTCCTCAGGGGAAGAAACTGCTCAAATTTTAATTATATTGAAATCCTAAGAGCAAAACATACCTTCAGTTTGTAGGGAAGCTTGCAAAGACCACATCTCAGGCCTGCACCTTGCACAGCCCTCCAGAAATCAACGAGACAGAAATCTGGCACCCAGCAGTCCCTCAGCCTTGTGGAAATACAAAATACAGATCCACTTTCAGTTCCAAAACCACTGACTGTCTTGATTAGTCAATATTAAAGCATTTTATTACTCTTTGCAATCTGCAGTTATGATCTTACATTCCCTTCCACATGCAGCTGTGCAGGCAGTACTGATCCCAGCCTGCACCAACGTTGCTCACCATCCTTGTCCGAGGTAGTCACCTTCTGAGCTTCTTGCTTGAACATGCATGAGATTGTCAAGCAGTGACATTCTCTCTGTTGTTGAAATATGGTTTAACAAAATGGAAGAAAACTATTCATAAGCTTCTAATTTGGGCAACATAAGCAAATTTTTCATTATCAATGGGTACATTTAAACACTTCAAAAAGTCCTACCACCTCTTTCAGTCAAAGCAAGTGAATTAGTCAGCCTTTAAACTGCTTAACAAAGTCAGGTGCCTTGGCCTTACACTAGATAAAGAAATACACACAAATGCTCACCTGATGTATGGTGGTAAATAGAGCTGAGGAAGTGATGTGCCACCAGGCACTACAAATGGTAAAAGACAAAAGTTACTCCCAGAAGACATGTACCCACAACCTAAACCCCCAGCTCAAGAGAAAATTAACCATCACAGTTTAACTTAATTGTGTGCTTTAAGCTGCACTGAGTTCAATGAGACGGAAGCATTTGCTAAAAGTCACACCGGGGCTTAAATGACTGTTGAAAGAATTAACTTAAAAATATGCTGAAATAACTACCTGAATGATGTCTAGGTATTCACAGAGGCTTGGATATCAAGAAAATTAGAGTGGGTCATTCAAAGAACTAGAATAATAGCACAGAAAGCTCAAGCAAGAAGAAAATGGACAACTGAGTGCAAATTTAAGCATCTTCAATTGGCTTCTAAGATAATTCATAAAGTCAGCATTTACGTACTCAAGTCATGCATGAGCTTAGATTTCAGTTTAGCATTTCAGTTTAGCATTCAGTTTAGGGTTTAAGCACTTAATTTTTACTTTGGTGTCAAGGTTTTAGTGATCTAGACCAATATCACCCTTAAGATCAGGATGCTAATTACTTTCTCAAACAAACGAAAAAGAAGAGGAAACCAGTGTCTACTTCCTTCCTGCCACTACCCAGGAATGTGTGATGATTCGCGCATCCTGAAACACTGATGTTATCTTTATCAGAGCATTCAAAGCACCAACATTCATTACCATAGACCCAGTGACTGAAATTACTCTTCTGAAATATGCAGTGCCATTTTCTACTTTGTATACAGAATTTCAGCAATCATAAAAGACAGACCTTCCTAGGATCCAATGAAGCAAAACAATAATCTATATTCCATGTGCAGAAGTAGAAAAAACACAATTGAAACAATATACTATCAGCAGAGCATAACACAGCAAGCATTAAAAATAAAACAGGATGTGAATGATTGTTAGATAACTAATAATAATAATCACAGGTTAGATTTCAAACTAAAATGTATTAAAAATAAACATAGGAACAGGTGGCTGAGTAGTTAAAAACTGATGTGATATTTTTGTTGTTGTCATTAATTGCTACCTGTAATTTTTTTTTTTCCCCGAAGTATTCTTTTGTCTTACTAGAAATAATGGTAGAAGGTAAATACATATATTTTATCAGCTCCCTCATGAAATTTAGCAAGGCAGAAAGACGATTTCATATCTCCTAAAAAAAGGAGACATCTCATCTCTCTGAATTCAGATGACTACTGCAGAGAAATGGCCCACGTTACTGGAACAGAGTATTTACCTTCATATCAATCAGTCCTGCTCCTGACTAGAATTCTTCTACATTTTAAAGGGGGATTAAACACTTACCATACATTTTTTAGTGTCTTATCAAATGATGAGTGGAAGCAAAAGAAGGATTTTTTTCCTAACTAACTCCTCTGATGATCCAGGTTCTACTCTGAAGCTTGGAGATGAAAAGGATCCTCACTTGAACTGCAGTCCTGCCTAAGGTGCTTAGCCTGGTAACAGCCTTTGGAAATTTTTGATATCAACCAACTGGTGGTAACAGAGGCTACAGAAGACATGCAAATTCTTCCCATTCTCTCACAAGCTCTTTCCTTGTGTATCTGTAGTTTATCTGCTCTTGTATTAAAGTTCAGCACAATTATAGATTCTGATAGAGATTTCTTAATAATCAGCACCAAGGCCACTACACCTGGTGGAACTGAAGATGTCATTACAAATTTGTAACAAAGTGCAAGCCTCCTCTTCCATGCAACAGGAAAAGATAACATGTTTCCTTAAGGGTTTTCCAGGCAAACCCTTCACAAAGGATTTATTTAAGAACAGATATATTCATATATTTATATCTTTATATATTTATGTACGTATATATTCCAAATTCAGCACACCTTCAGTTGTCTAACAAGAATTCTCACATATGCCTGAGACTTGGTGAGGAAACAAATTTGCTGCTTGGCCATTTTAAAACTACAAGCCTCACTCATGATAGATTGTCTCAGGAAAGTTTCATCAACCCTAACAAAAGTAAAGGACAACCAATTGGTCAGATTTTTCATGGATTGGCCACAGGTTGATCTCTTTAAAAAATCCAACCTTCAAAATGCTGGTGTTCTTCGTGTTCCAGTGCTCTGGGGCCAGGGCTAAAAAAGCTTTTGATCTGTTATGCTACCCCTGAGTTCAAAGCTGAACTTTTCGTCTCAGATGTATATCCTCCCTTACTCTGCTCCTACTTAAGTATGGTGAAGCATAGAAAAAGATCCCATAAGTAGCTAAGACTTGTCGCTACTTCTAAACTAAAGCATGATGTACTTGATCTAACTGTTCCTTACCAGTGCAAGGCTTCTCTAAAAGCTGTTGGATAGCAGATCTAGTATGTTTGGTTGCAGATGCTTGACTGTAGGTATAGATGATTTAATGTCTCCTTGTCTTGCATGATTCAGAGTGATCACGTAGCTATCAGTACAGCACAGGAACGAATTAGTGATGGTTGGCTAGTTTCAAAGATAGAGATTTGCTGTTGGAAAGCCAAAGGTATTCCCCTCCACTGTGTGGGATGCCAAGCTATTTTTTTTTATCACAACTGATACCTCATGTCAGTATTTTCATGCTGGATAGTACAAGTTTCTCTCTAGAATGTCCAATGTGTAGATGTCAGATGGTGCATTTTGGCTATGAAAAGAAGAATTATACTTGATCTCGGCTACTGCCAGATAGGTTTGGAAGAGTTTTCCATAGCAGTGGAAAATCTCAGTGTCTAAAGCCAATGAGCCAAAGTGCATGTAGCATCTGGATCAGTGCATTTATTTCCCTACCAGGGCTGAAGTATATTCTCTCGTCGACCAGTTTATGACTTTTTGGTGCATGAGGCACTACTACTGCATTTCATAATTCCTTCTAGTTTTGAAATTCAGCCCTGTGCCTAAGTGGAAGCAGTATGGAACAGACCAGCAAGAGACCAGATGATAACTTGCTTTGCTTAGATTTGTTTCTCAGAATTTCTGACAACAAATGAAGTGCAGGTTTGCATGAAGGTGGCCTGAGGTCAGTGGGATGGGGAGGGTGGAGATTCCTTCAAGAATACTAATAAACGTTACTGACTGGGACAATGAATCATTTGTAGGTCGTGTGGACTCTATGAGGTTGAATTCATAGCTCTTTAATACAGGTGGCTGAACAGATTAGAAGCAAGCTAACTCATGCCTTGGAAAGGTCAGAAATATCACAAAATTCAGTCCCTTCACAGCAAAACATAAACCAAATTTTCAGACAATCCTTCCCATACTAAAAAGAGAGAAAGCTGTTGTATAGATGGGATTAATTCAATTTTGAGAGTTCTCAAATTTGGGGGAGTTCCTAACATTTTTAGAGTTTTGTGTATGCTTAAATTCTTTGTGGATTAAAATCAAAATCTGAAGCACCTTTGCAGTATGTATGATTAGATAGCATAAATCTAGTGTGAAAGGAGAGTCAGGCCCACTAAGCTCTGCTACAGACTAGCTGAGGAGACAAACGGACCAGTTTGAGTTGAGAAGGGAATGGTTGTTGCATATTTCCTTCAGTGTAAGATTTAGGGAACATCATACGAAAGCAGTAGGTGTCACACTGAAACAACCAAAGATGCTTCCTACAATTAAATAAAGCTGTGGGTCTCCATATTAAAAGAATTATTAGATAGATTCCTGGAGTGGGAGAGCATAGATGGACAAAATTAGTGTCTGCTGGCAGAGGAAGTTATCACTCATCACAAGCCTGCAGAACGTAGTACCATCTTACTGTCACCTAGTTACTACATTCTTTCATTAGCATCAACTATCAGTGATAGCTAACAAGAGAGAGTTGGATGAATACTTCCTGCTGTTGAAGATTGCTGTTCTCATAAGTGGCTCAGTTATCAGTGGTACACTACTTTCTACAACTGTCTCACAGGGACACAGTCCAACAGGTTCTGCCCATGGTGTCAGAGCCAGGAGCTGGTAACAGGGTCCATCAACAACCCCAAACAAGGCAAGCTATAAATCAGGTTCAGGGTCCATACAGGAGCCAGTCAGGGGTGAGAGAAGACAGGGCCAGAGACAGGACTGGAGACAAGACTGCTTAAGTTCAATGTCTAAACAGCCAAAGATAAGGCTGTAAAGTAGCTATAATGCACATCTGAGGCAACCATTAATGAGGCAAGCTGCCTACACTGTGGGTCCAAGGTCCATCAAGAAGGTAGGACTGGAAACAGACACACTTGAACCATAGCAGAGGTAAGGACTGAGCTTAAATGGAGCTCCTGGGTCCAGAGGCAGGGCCAGGGGTGACATCCCAGGAGAGACAGGCTATTAAGGCCTATGAGTGCCCTCAGGGCCTTGACAAGCATCCACACAAAATGGGTGTCAGTGGAAGTTTCCTTTCATCTTCTCTGTGATGTTTGAGGAGTCCTGGCCAATTGAGAACAGCAAGCCTGTGTGAGCCATGGCACTGGGCGTAAAATCAGTAACACTTCACATGTGCTTTCCACATATGCAACCATCCGGCTGGCTTTCTGAGCTGTGAGCACACACTGAAGCTGGATCATGTTCAGTTTCTCATCAACCAACACCCCCAAGTCCTTCTCTGCAGGGCTGCTCTGAATCTCTTCTCTGCCCAAC
>JANHGB010000092.1:5729-22970 GCA_026283785.1 Coracopsis vasa | reverse complement strand
TTTTTCCTTCGAATTTTCCTCAGCAGCTCCTTATCCATCCAAGGAGGTCTCCTGGCCCTCCTGCTGCACTTCCTTCTTGTTGTGATGCAACACTCCTGAGCTTGTAGTAGGTGATCCTTGAATACCAACTAACAGTCTTGGGCCTCCTTGCCCTCTAGGGCTATATCCCATGGAACCTTACTAAGCAGGTTCCTGAACAGGCTAAAGTCTGCTCTCTTGCATCATCTTTCCTCAAAGACAGTAAGGGGTTACTACAGACAGAACAGAGCCAGGTACATCAAAGAAACCTAATAAGGAAAGAGGCTGAGAATAATAAGAGGGGAAGAAAGACGAGAGCAGCAGAAAAGGAAAGGCTGACCACCTGCAAGAGGTATCAGGCTTGGTAATGACATGCAGGAACATTTACCTAGTGTGGGGTATAAACAGGGCAGGTGTGTTCTGATTTCTTCTGTATTTTTAATGACTTATTTAAAGTTCCCTTTTTTTAAATAGACTGTTTAGATTTTGGACTGTTCTGAATAAGAAAAATCTCTCCATTATAAACTTGGAAAAATACATTTGGTCTGTTGCAGGAGTCAACAGTATGCTAACATCGAAAAATTCTGGATGGGTCACATACAAGCATCATCCAAGCTTTGTCAGGAGTAGAAGAGAAGCTGAATGCCAAACAGCAGCAGGTAGAGAGGACAAAAGTACTTCATGGTTAAGGCTTTATAATGTACTTTGAAATCCTTGGCTGAATCATGGTCTAACTGATCAGTTAAGCGAATGTTTAAAGAAAGTCCAGCCATTCTTTCCCAGAATATGGGATTTAAAAAAAAAAAATTAATTAGGTTTGCAAATGCTGCTTTTGACCCCCTTCTAAAGACAATCCATATGCCAGGTCTACTCTCCTGCCATGAGAGTACAATCTCCTGCCTTGAGGTCTACAGTCCTGCCATAGCTCCTCAGGAGCTATGGAATTTCTGCAGAGATTTGGAAACAATTTAAGACGAAATGAAATGGCGTCATCCTCAACTCCAAACCAGCAGTTTCTGCTTTTTGTTTCTTCTGCACTGCAGACATAAAAAAATCAATGGATACAAGCTGTAATCACTACCTGAATGGCCCTTCTGATTGTCATCACAGGTCAAATTCATGCTACCAAATCGCTTATTTTCCCCTCCCCATTTGATGTTTTATAATTTTTAATAAAATGGTTTATTACTACAAAATAATGAAACCTTGTTTAGTCTCATGAGTCAAGAATGTAAAGAAAAAGGAATTTGATGCTAAGTACGTATCTTTGCTGTCAAGGTTCAGAAAGCCATTAACAACAGAGGTAAGAACATAGCTCCCCCTTAAAACATGCTGCAACAGACAAGCATTTCATTTCCAGTTACACCAGCATCCTTCACCATTTAGCCACTCTATGCACTGGTGACAGAGACAGCTGAGCATCACCCTCAACAGCATTTGTGGTTCGGAAAAAAATTAGTCATCAGCTTTGTTGCTAATTTAAGATGATGCATATTTTATTTTGAATGAAAATGTGGAGTTAGTATAAATAGCTAATTCTACAAACAGGTTTGGGGATAAATTTTTGGCATGCTCAGTCCAAGATCCTTGGATTTCAGACTGTTACAGCTTCCTGAGGCTGCATCAAATGCTTTTTTATACTGTTGTGAAACAGAAAAATTACTGGACCAGATGGCTGAAAAGACTAGGAATTTTGTTGTTTATCATCAAGTGCAAAGCATGTAAATTGATTTTATATTCTGTTCCAGGTGTTTAGATCTAGTGTTGATTTATGGTGTTATGAATGAAAACGCAAAAGTTTTCAAACACACTTAAAGGAGTTAGGTGTAATTTGTTTATTGAAATGCAACAGGTTGTGTGCTCCTTAACCATAATGACACTTGGATGGTTCTACATAAAGCAGCTAAAAATAATTAATATGAAATGACTCAAACCCCACAGTAAGTATTCCTGACAGCTACGACTAGGTGCCAGCAGATGCTGTACCTTGCTGTACATCATTTGTGTTTCTGTTGTCAATAAGCTAACAAGCAGAGGTCTAAAAACATGCCTTTTCCTGAGGAGGCCAGCACTGAAGAGTACAGCTCAGCACATACGGGGACACATGCCAGCTGCTGGGGACACGTGCCAGCTGGCAGGGGCAATGCGAGGTGCTCCTTGCACACAGCAAAGGTCTGGCCTACCACCCCAGCCTAAAAGCTGTCCTTAAGTACACAGCATTGATAACGACTTTTCCCACCACTCTTTTTATCATTACATACACAGATACACAGGAATGGACACTGTGATGACAACACCAAACTTCATTTGCTATTTTTCATGTATTCCAGCAATCTACCATTCCATGCTTAACACGAAAGGTAACACATGCTCAGCCCTGTTCAAGTGGTAGGCCAGAGAATGTTGTAATTTGTGAGATAGATACTATAACCTTAAATGACATAAAAAAACCCCAGCAGCAACAACTCATTTTGCCTTCAGACAGCAGAAATTCTGGAAAAGAGTAGAAGCAATTTAAAGGCAGAGAGCTGTGGTTAGGAACACAACAGCTTCACAAGGAAATCCTTCTTTCTCTAGCCAGAAACAAACTCCACCTTTTTTTTCCTGCAGTAGATTTAGGCCTCTTTCCTAGTGATTGAATGAAAAAGGGCATAGGTAAGCATGTATTAACAAAGTTGGCTACATCAATCCTTTGCTTTTATAGAAGTGATTTCAAGACTGACACAACATACATAAAATACGCTCAAAGTATAGTTAAAAATTAAGCAGCTTGGAAAGCAGAATATAAATTATTCTGCTATGTGCCTGGTGAAAGCTACATGGGCTTTCATATTTCAAAATCTGAACCCTTCTCTAACAGCAAATGTCTCAAGGTGGAAAACAGGGAATGAAGTTATCTTTATGTTGAATACTAGTCAACTAGTCACTGTCAGCCAGAACTTGTCTGTTACTCTATTTTAGTTTATCAGACCTCATTCTCTTGCTCAGTGTAACCTGCTCATCTCTCTGGTGTAGAGTTACACTTGTAAGGAAGTCATCATAACAACTCTGAGAGCTTGCTCTGACTCAGCCGCGGGAACCTATCAAAACAATTTGAGTTGCTTTGTGATTAGGAGAAATCCAATCAGAATATCTCAAAAGGCAGAGTAAGAATATAAAAGTCCTGTGATGTAACAGGCTCTTTACTGTATTTATTCTCTACTTACTAGATATTATTTGGGTCCTTAAAATCATAATATAAAGATGGTAGAGTCAGTCTGAGAGTGAGCAGTCATTTCGCAACTCCCACCATGTTGCAGCTCATTACAGTGACTAGCGTGACATACTTAAGCAATTCAAGCAGCAGAATCATAGAATCACAGAATAGTTAGGGCTGGAAGGGACCTTAAGATCATCTAGTTCAAACCCCCCTGCCATGAGAAGGGACACCTTCCACTAAACCATGTCACCCAAGAGTCCACCCAACCTGACCTTGAACACTGCCAGGGATGGAGCATTCACAGCTTCTCTGGGCAACCTGTGCCAGTGCCTCACCACCCTCACAGGGAAGAACTTGTTTCTTATATCTAACCTAAACTTCACCTGTTTATGTTTGAATCCATTACCCCCTGTTCTATCACTACAGTCCCTAATCAAGAATCTCTCTCCGGCATCCTTGTAGGCCCCCTTCAGATACTGGAAGGCTGCTATGAGGTCTCCACGCAGCCTTCTCTTCTCCAGGCTGAACAGCTGCAACTTTCTCAGCCTGTCTTCATACAGGAGGTGCTCCAGCCCCTTTATCATCCTTGTGGCCTCCTCTGACTCGCTCCAACAGCTCTATGTCCTTCTTATGTTGGGGACATCAGAAATGTACACAATACTCCAACATGCACACCTATCCAAACCAGAGGCTGATCTTGCTTCTCCATCCCCCAACCTTTCTGCAATGACATTTGGAGCTGTTTATGGGGTGGCTGGGCATTCTCTTGCTTCCTAATACGGAGAGCAAAACTGAACACTGTGGCATCTTTACATATCTTCTACTTGTTAAAGTGGAGCCCCTCTTGCCTTGTAGCATTGTTGTTAAAAGAGCAAGCCCTGATGTAGAGGATGCTGAGTAGATGAGGCTGCTTACTGCAGCCTCTGAGTTAAGGCATTTGTGGGGAGGACATAAGGCAGAATAAGCTTAATGATACTTGTTTGCTTTCAGCTTAGAGCTGCCTATAATGGATCCACATTTGTGGCACTTTCCTGTCCTTCATGCACTTAACCTGTAACCAATGGCCTCCAGCAGTGTTCTAGGTGCTGCTCTCGGGCACACATCTAGCATGGACCTAGCTGTATCTTGGTCCTTCCCCCCAGCATTAAGTAGAAGCTAAATAAAGGATCAAGGACTGAACATCTGGGCACCTGGTGTTTCACCTGCTTGATTACTGCATCAGCTGGGTCCATAAAATACCCTTAGCAGCTTCCAGTAAGGGATGGTGCTACTACAGGAACAAGTCCTTTTCAGTATTTTCCACTTTTTTCACAGTTAAGCAAAAAAGTTAGGAAAAAGTAACAATCATAAAACCATAGTGAAGTTTTATGTGTCATGTGACGTGCTTTTAGTAAGATAAATAGTGCTTTGTAAGAGAGATAAATGCTTGCTATCTTTTATCTATCTTCTCACCATTGAGAGAGTTTAACCTTTGGAATTAGAAGAACAGAAGCCTTTGTGTCATCATATATGTAAACCAAATCCCAACATACAGTTTATGTGTAATTAGAAGGGCAGGGGGACAAAAGTAATACAGCAACTTTAGTTATGCTATAAGAAAACCAAAACCTACGCTTGCCTGAGAATGCAAGGGAAGTATTTGAGAAACCCATCTTAGACAGCAGACAGACACCGGGTACAAAGTCTGACCTGTGAATCATGCAGCTTTTTTTCTTCTTAGGCAAACAGTGCAACTTTACCACAATTACATTTCACATCTGCTAACTGCCTACACTCAAGAAGGTATTTTGGTATGGAGCTGAAGTAAGCAGTGCAAATAGGAGACCACAGAGAATGTGATTTAGAACCTCTTTTATCTCCTGTTGGCTATGGGAGGCAGATTCTGCCTAAACAATCTGGTATTTATGGGTACTGTTTATCCAAATTCCCCCTTTTAGCATATGTATTGTCATTCAGATCCTAATTACACTAGGCAGGTGTTCAATGCTCAAACACCCATGCAGGTCTAGCTGCTCAGCACCAGCCTCTGTTAGAATTTAGTATCTGCTTTAGATACCTCTTGGAAAAAATTTTGCCCAGACTTCAGGTACTCAGTGCTAGTATTAATTCTTGTTATTGCTGTGTAACAGTGTGTTACATCTTGAACAAAGAAACAAACAGATCAATGCTGTGTATTAATAGAAGTGTAACTGATGTTTTTTTCTTCACTGGCACTTCTTTGTTCACTCAACTGTATTCCACTCACTTTTGTTAGCTAGCATAAGAAGGAAATCTGAACCAGTCAATGCAATAATACTAAGATGACAAGCAGGCAATTTACTTTGCTCTTGCTTTTGATCTGAAACATAAAAAGAATCTTAGAGATGTGTGCACTCAAATTTAATTTATTCATTTCAGATGTTTTTCTGAAGTAATGCTGTCAAGTTGCCAGCAACCCCACTGCACATCCCCCTTTAAACTCTGTGAGGAAAGAGCAGTGTCCTGGCAGACCCCACTTTATAGCTGGCTTTAAGGTATCCTCAAGTTCAATGCATCCAGCTATCCACAAAAAGGTAGAGTCCCTTCCCACCACAAAAAAAAAAGTAGAGCAGTGATTTGTGCTTAATCCCTGGTTTCTGAAATAGCAGTTGGGAAAAGCTTTGACATGAAAGCTGTATGAAATACTAAAAAGCTACTGTGAAAATACATGTCCAAAGCATGGCACTTCCACAAGCATTCATTAGTTCATTTGTTGTGAAATACACACTGATTTGAATTTAAATGTGACTGCAGGCTTCACAGTATCCATTAACCAAAACCGCAGGATCCATTACTGCAAAACACCAGTCATACCTAATGGATTTTCAATTAAAACAAAGAAAAAAAAAGGATTAAAATCAGAATGAAGTAAAAAAACTGTGCAGACAATTACTATTTAAAAGATGCAGCACAAACCTCACACACTGTCTTTGTAATCATCATCTTCTGGTGTCAGGTCAGAAAGGCCTGAACTGCCAAATTAATTTTTGATCAGAGCAGGACCAGAAGCCAGAATCTCAGGATAGCACCAGGTCTTGCTCTGGCTGTTCTAAAACTGCACTTGGATCACAAAAACACCTAAGCCCAACGAACTTCATGCCCACATACCAAACACGAGTTTTCAGAATCAAAAAGGTTAAATACAGGAATTGATTCTGATTTTAGTAAACGAAAGATGTCCTCCTGGCATACAATTTACCATCATTTTCTGATCAAGCACAAAAAGTCTTTTTCAGTTCTAATCTGACAAAGCTGACTGCAAATGATAAAAAGATTTACTGTTTCCAAAGAGCTGATCATAACTCTTTTTCCCTGAAGAATAATGCATTTCTGCTAACAAATTAAACACCTATTTTGGTACAAATTCCATGAGCTTAACACAGCCTTATTTAGCATAAATAATTCATGACCATAACAACCAACCAAAACATGGATTGTTCAAGAGTCACCTAAAGAGCTCTAATACTTACATATGTTGATAAGCCTTAGACTCTTCATTAGCTTCACCATGAAATAAGTACTTTGGTTTTATGCTAATTCACACACTGCATTATGTCACTTCACACTGTAAGGCTACACACTGGCTTTGTCAAGTCAAGAGGTAAAGTGCTGAGGAGGGTAATTAATAGCTCATGTAATTCAGCATGCTACCCTAGATGCTATCTGCATGTTCTTTCATAAGATGAATTTTTAAAGGTCAACTCACTTCTCAAAACACTTCAAACAAGAATCATGTTTTAAATTGGATACCCTTTCCCAAGTCAAACCCAAGGTATGAACCCTTTGCTCATGGTTTCTACCACAAAGATTTCTCAACAGAAAATTCAGAAACACCTCTGAAGACTTCTTCCCCTCTCCTTTATTTCCAGTGTCTGCAGTCTAAAGCCAGCTCACCAAATTAAGTCATCACAAGACCTCTGCCAAATCATACTGATTTGCATCTTTCTCGGTTTAACAGCTCTGGTAAGATGGACAATTTTTACTGGCATTTCCCATTTTCTCTTGGTTCTCTCTTCACGTTTTGTGAACCAAAACAGCACACTACTAAAAAGAGGTTTTCTTACAGAGGTAGTGTAATGGATACTGCTAAACTGTATTGGCCTAAAAGGGAGAGCTACACAAGCCTCTGAGATTTGCTTCAGATGGTGATACGGTTTAGTGTGAGGCATCCCCGCCCATGGCAGGGGGTTTGGAACTAGATGATCTTAAGGTCCTTTCCAACCCTAATTATTCTATGATTCTATGGAAAAGACTGGTACAGAAAGGGATGACCAGGCCAGCCAGGCTTAGGAGCAACTGCATGTATACAATCATCCCGTCCTCACAGCCTGCAGTAGGTCTCATTTAAAAGAGATCATTCTTTGTAATGATGACCATCTCACAGCACTTGAGTTTTCCAACACTCCAAAACAGAATAACGTTCTGAAAGAGGCTGAGTTTTATATGAAATATTCACCACCTTTTTCAGGCTTGATGATACTGAAAAAAAAACCTGAAAGAAAACTTTGGCTACCCCACTGGTGCTAGCATGCTGTTGGTTTTATTCCTAACAAGAATCAGATGAGAAAATAGTTCGTTACCTGAAAAGAAACTGCATAGTGAATATCATGCAGAAGGCAGGTTGTCTGCTAGCAATATGAAGCAAAGGTTATTTTACAGAATTCTAAAAGTGCAGCATCTTCTTCCCAAAAATTGCTGTTCATCACTCAGAGAAACCCTTCTGAACAACAGTTCTGCAACACCAGGGAAAAGGGTCAGCATGATTTTGACATAATTGTACTGTAAGAGAACAAAGGCATTTAGCTGTGTCTCATGGATAATTCCCCTGAGAGTGATTACCTCTCAGCCTTAGTTTATTGTGCAGCTGCAGGCCTATAATCCCAACTTGCTACTTTACTGCTCTTGTGTTCTGAGGTGTAGAAAAATGCAAGGATACGGAATGCTGGGCATTTTTTCAGCTCCATTTGGGGCAGGAATGAGAGGGGACTGTGGCCTGCCTTCTCTATGTAGATCAACAGACAACCACACCTTTCACAACCACAGCATTTTGGCCTTTCTGTTTAAGGAGTAGTTTATGTCTCTGTTTTAAATGTGAAATACTAGCCAAGGCATCTTTCTGCTTTATTGAACAGACAACAGGTATATTCCTGATTTTGTGAAACGTATCTGTTCTCCTAATACCTCAAAAAACATGATGTTTGCCAGTTTAATTCAAGAGATACAGACTGAGCTCCAATCTCAAAGGAAATATAGTTGCAGTAATTACAAAAATCCAAATAGGTTAAAACATGATGGAAAATAATGCACCCACATTTATCTTGAAATACTAAAAATAACTGCATAAGGACACATCCACCTAGAAAACAATTCTTCTGACACAATCAGATGATACTGGGCTGGAATTTAGACTTGAACAAGCTTAAATTCCAGAGGTGCCTGACTCCAGTTTCTATAATCACACTCACTTCCATTGCTTGCTTCCAAAACCCCCTGAGTCAGAAGAAGCTGTTTTCCAGCTCTAGCTCCTAATGCCCAAAACCCCATCTTGAGGCAGGTTTGCTGTGTCCAAACTGTGACTGGCCCAGCCTCAGTTGGAAATCAAACTGCTCAATCCAGCACTATGGACAGTGTAAAAATATAGGGAAAAAAATTACAAATATAAAAATAAACCAAAGAAAAGCAGCAGATTTTCCAAATTAGGAAGAGAATGCCTGGAATAATCAGCAGAGGCAATCAGTAGCATGCTTTATTTAGACTGAGCCCTCAATTAAATAAATGCTTTTCTCAGGAAAAGCAAATGAGACTGTAAGAGAACAAAAAGGCTAAATTAATGCAGTATGAATGATATAATAAATATGTAATGGGTACAGTACAGACCTTGCTTCTCTCCCCATGCACTCTGTAGAGAATTTTGGAAAAAAAAAGTGGTTCTGACTGAGCAATGAAATCTATCACATGGTCCAGATTATCCCCCTTTAAGTGCTGATTAATGAACTGGTTTTTACAGGAACTGCAGACATGAATCAGTGTTCACTGTATTTCATTTACAGATGTATGGCTCTCCGCATAGACTACAGGTGAAGCTCAAAGCAAACAAAAGGAGGTATTTCTTCCCAAAGCTGTGAAACTTGAAACTCCCCTCCCAACAGGCCACTGTGACAGCTGAGTTTTCAAAACCCAGCTGAACAAATGTGTGAAAGAATCACTAAATCATACTATACAGATAACATTAGTATGATACATAAGCCCCCAAAAGAGAAATTGTTGGAGCTAGGAAGAGTACTTGAAAGAAATACCATCATGCATGTTACTGACTTGTGCTCTTCACAAGGGTTTGGCTAGTAGGAGAAGCAGGAGACTGGGCTATAGGGATTGTCATTCTGGCCTAGTTACTGCTTTTATGTTAGCTGTTCAAGTTTAATGATTAAATTTGTTTTAAATTAGAATTGTGATTATCTAAAAGCCACTTGCTCAAGACTGAAGAAAGAAGATAGGCTAGCAAGAGCTAATCTTATATGCATTTGTCCCCAGAACCGCAGGAGCTAGAAAGGAGCAGCAGTAGAGCCAAAACAGAAGCAAACAGATGGAGAGGCAGTTTTGTAAAGAAGTGAAATCGTACAGAGTGAAAAACCTGAGTGTTCCCAACACTCCAGTATCCTTTCAGAGTTTTAATAGGTAGGAGAACAAAAGCAGTATCCAGGCACAAGGAGATGCTACTATGAGACGTGTGTGTACACCACACACATGTATGTGTAGATATGTATTTTTTAAAAGGCAATGTTTCTGGCAAATAAAACCATTTAAGTCACATGGATAAACTGATCTTGAGTGCTTCCCCTGGAGTATCATGCATGAACTGCTTTTTCTTTGTTTCCTTTCTCTTGCAGCATACAGCTGCTTTCTGAAGTGCTGAACAGCATGGTCGGTTCAACAGTAATACACAGGTTTACTCTCAGAACAACTTTGCACTCCAAAATGATGCTTTTTCAGCTTCCCTACAAGAGCACACATTAACCACAGTCATTCTTGCTGTACCATTTTTCTCCCCTGGGCAAGCAGTGTACATCATCTTTTCAAGACTTCAGTGCTACAAAGCAAATGATAATATTTAGTAGTCTTTGTAAGCAAAATCTCTCCTGTGGCATAGAATTGATTTTATCTCGTTGCAATTTGCGAGTTCTCACATCACCCCATCTGCCACTCAGGTGTTAGAGCAGCAAACAGATGTGAAAGCATCAGTTACCGCACTGTTAACAGAACTGCTCAGTGCTCAGGCATTTCTCAGACCCTGTTCTCCAAAAACCCCCAATCACTTCTCACCAACAGAGCCCCAGTAGAAGGACAGCCCCACTGGTGTCAGGGATCAACACCCTCCATTTCCTAACCTCTTCAGTCAAACTTAAATAACAGCCCTTTAGAAGCTCTGTGTTATCCTACCTTCTTCATCAGTTCTATGAATGAAACAGAACAGAGTAATTGGAATTTACAGTGCATAGCACTGTAAGAATCTTAATAAAAATATCTCATGCACTGTTGTTTGCAAACATGATCCTGCAAACTTGTAGGATCAAAAAGAAGTTTTTATCAAGGAAAACTACAGCCCAGTGGATAAAACAGATTTTAAAAAATTATCAAAGAAAAAAATACTACTTAATGTCATTATAGATTATATTAAATAAATGCATCTTGTACTTGCTGAGTCTCTGAAATAAATGTCTGTGTATCTACATACTAGATTACATTACATTACCTGGGGAACAGTCTTAAAACCTGTTCTTACACAGTGACATAGAAGATACCAAATTTGGTCACTGCCTGTACCATAAGTGCATCATTTCAAGGTTGAAGGAGGTTGATATAAATCACTGAACTTGAGAGTATTTAGATTAAAATTACCTTAAATACTGACAAAGCAACACATAAGCAAGCCGTGAGATTACTCACTTGGTGTATGGCCTTTGCAAAAATCAAAGTCCCAATGGCAAGAAGAAAATATTACTCCCTTGTCAACCTTGATTACAAGACAAATTCATGACACATAGCATATGTTGTCTGGTAAATTTTAGAAACAGCTTTCAGCACTCCATGCTTTAATTTTGTACTCAAATATATCTCAGCTGTGGATGTTCAGAAAGCTGCTGCTCCCTTTAATACTACTCTCCTGTCATAAGATTTCTAAGAGGAGAATGTAGGTATCACAGTCTTTTAATGAGTAAAGGTGTTAGAAGTTACAGCACCTACACTCATAAATGTAATGAAAAAATATGCCATTTAATAGTTAGGTTGCTATTTTTCCCTGTATGTGCAAATTAAGTGTTTTTAAGCACATCTGAAAAATTGCTTTGAAGACAAATGATCTTTTGAATTAAAAAAAGCTGGAGACTGCAGTGAATTTTGTTCCATATTTTGTATCTCTTACCCAGCGATTCTCTCTTGGATGCATAATCCCTCACCTAGATAGACCACCTATACTTGTCATTTCACATCGAAACAACTTTGTTGGTGGAAAACTAGCTGTTAATCTAGGTTTTATTCAACAGAGCTCTTAAACAAGGTCAGGCATTTGTTTAAATGTTTTAGTTCATTAGGATCATGAAGAAACATTTACTACTACATTGTGTTAAGTAACGTAATTTCAGTATGTTAGGCAAAAAGTCTTTTAAAGATTGTCTCTAGCACAAGAAGACCCACACTTTTCTGGTCATTGAAAAAAAATCCTTTAACATCCTAAGAAAATTATCCTGGAATGGGATAGGTCAGAAAGAGTATGTTTCCTGTTACATAAATGCCTTAATTTAAAACCTAATTTATCACTTCTGCTTATCAGAGAGACATGACATGCAGCCCAGAGTTTCGGCTAGACCACTACTGCTACTTTATTTTCCCTACAAAGCTATGAGCAAACTTATCTATATCAGCACTATCAAATTCTTCAAAGGTGACTATGCATTTCACACAGCAGAGCTGGGTAACTCCAGTGGAGCTCACAGCTCTTTTGTACAAGTCTTTTTCTCTACTTTGCTTCTGCAAGTAGAGGAGACAGGTAACTGAGGCTAAACTTTCAGAAGTTTTACAAATACACTTTCAGAAATGTATTTTCTCTTAAATGATAAACTATGTTCTAAACTGAGTTGATTTTCACTGCCACTGAAATCACTTTTTCAGGGACAATACTTGTTATAATGCATTGAAAGAAAAAATGGGCCAGGAGGATTTCTTAGACGTGCAGCTTACAAGTATGGCTTAACTCTGCAGAGCAGTAATACATATTTACAAGTGCCAGATTTCCAATTTATAAATATTTATCATAAGGACGTGATTTTATCTTTAATTAGCCCAACTGTTAAGGACACTTCTAATGTGAGAAATGTAATTCAGTATTTTGTACCAGATGTAGCCTCTACAGTTAGTCTTTTATCTCTGCTTGTAATGAGCAGATACTTAAACCAAAACCATTATGTAATATCAAAGTGATTAGAAGAGAGTAACTACAGAAGATCTGGGCTCTGAATTTAAAATAATAATTTTGTGAAGTTGCATACCTCACTTTAAAGCACCTGTGCAATACCACCACACTGATCTAATTATTTCCTACACACATCCATTATCAATTTCTTTGTTCATGCAAAGACCTGAATTAATAGACTGTCCTTCCTTTCTCCTCCCTCTCTGAGCTAGACAGAGTATAAACAGGAGAACTGGGATAATTCCAGGTCTGGTCCTGGGTTATCAACAACTGGAATATGATACCCATCTGCTAACTCCTCAAACATGCATGTTATACTGAAATTTTACATAATTACAAAGCATTCATAGTGGTTGGAAACAGTGAGCAGGACAGCACAAGGAAGGAAGGAAGGACTGGTGACAGGTCAGGGGAAGAAGAATAGCAGCAGCCTGGTAGGCTCATCAGAAGGACAGACTTACTTCCTTTTTCCAGGATAAACAGTTACACCAAATGTCTAAATTAAGTGCTGCAAGGGGGTTGGCCTTCTAAACTGCAAGTCATAATTAAAAAAGGCAAAGTATACTGGGATTTCATTAGCAATATTCTGTGTTTTAATCTCCTAAGAATGTATGAAGTGAACTGCGGGAAAACCAGTTTAATGTCTGAAACGCTGAAATAGGTTATTTGGCAAAGCAAAAGAGAATCAGAAAGTAAGTGGCGTCATTGTGTATCTGTGAATCTATGCTTCCATGATAACTGCCTGTTTGCAACCCACTGATGACATTCTGTGGTCTTACAAAGACCGCTCGTCAATTGAATGATACAATGGAAACAGAGTGCACCCGTTACTAAGGAAACTCTGAGCCAACTTTGATTCAGCTGATGTTTCTCAGCAGCCTGAGTTACACTGAGCTTTCTGTGTTCATTTAATTAGCAAAATGTTAGATTATTGTGTTGTGAGTATTACCTATTGACTCATTCACTCACCACATAAAACAGCCAGCAGAAGATCAATGTTTGAACATACTCATGAAGGAAACAAATAATATCATTTTAGGGATGGCATCAAGGGGCACAATGGGAAATGATGGAGGGGAGGTACAAACGGGATGTTGGCACAGAAAGGAGTTTGGGAATTTCTTCTGTAGACTTATCTTTGTCTCACTGGCTTCCCATCCCTCTTCCTTTTCCCCATCATTTAAAGCCTCCTTAACTTCTGGTTAAGCCTCTGGACACACATGAGGAGAATCAGTCTGAAATATGTTTCTTCAAGGGATGATAATGTAATAATGATAAATGTTACACTGATAACATTTTGCAGTTTCTTTTACCTCTTGATTAATTATATTCCCAGTCCTGAGTGTTTCCAAATGTTGGTAAACCATGAGGATAAGAGAAAACTCTAGACAGAACTGCTTTGTTTTCTACATTAATGCTTGCTGACAGTGTTCTTCTGCTAAGCAGCTCTCCAATGAACTAGGATGTGTTTTTAGACAATAGTATGTAAGCAGCCATTTAGCTGCCCAACTTTCCGAATGCTTCCCTATATTAACTATAACTATATATAACTATATTAACACTAGCACAAAAATTAAAAAGATACCATGAGGTATTCTCAGCATGTCTCCTTAGGGGGAAAAAAAGGGCACTTGAATCTGCAAATATGCCACTCCCCTGGAGAGCTCTCAGATAACTGTGAATTTTGGCCCCATTGATTGGAAACAGCAGGAGATTCAGAGCTTGGAAATTAGGCTGGTTTTGAATGAGCCCAGGCTTAACAATTACATGGCAAATTAGGAACAATATCATAAACAATTTGCATTGTTCAGTAATCCAAATAACATGCTCTTATAGATGCAGAGAAAATGATGCTGATGCAGTGATGGCAGAGAATTTGGAGGGACGAGCTCGCCCCAGGAACATGAAGGCAATTAACAGGAAACAACAGGAGCAGTGTGGAGGAGTAGCTGCACACCATGTCTGTCTGCGTGGCATTCAAGTGTCATCACACAGAGCGAAGGGATTTGGCACAATGGACTGTTTAGCACTTGCCCTTCACCTCAGAACTGGCCCCTATTAGTAATGGGATATGCAAGGATTGATCTTAGCAGAGCAGGACTCTTTACCACTGAATATATCTGGAGTGCATTACACTCTTGGTTTAAAATAGGCTCAGTGTGGGAGAAAACAACCTCCAAGGTAATTCTGAATTCTGTTTCCATATTTTATGTAAAACAAATTCTGTATTTTTCTCCTCTGGCAATACCTGATCTTCCAGTCTGTAGGCAGAAAAAACTCAGGTTGTCTTATCTATCAATACTTGCAAAATGGAAGCCTTACTATTTATCTTAAAGATTTTTTTGCTTTTACTTTTTTACTTTTCACTCAAAGTTTTAGATGTTGTTTGGTACTTTTTATAAGTGATTAGATTCAGTTGATAATTCTGACAGGGAGCAATCAGGCTTATAAGCAGTATCTAAAATTCCTTTAAAACAGTACCACTGAAGTTAAATGTATTTTGTCTGGCAGCACTGCCATTAACAATTTGAAACAAAAATTCAAAACCAGGAAAGTCTGAGAAAATACCTGCTTTATGAAACTTTTCCATTAGCTCCTGACGAACTGATTTTTCCAAGTTGAAATAATCATGGTCTTCATCAGGTTTTCTCAGAAACAGAGGGATGTGCTGGAACACTATTATATGCTTGCATTTCTGCTGTTCAGCGATAGCCAGTTGCTCACTGAGCCACGCATCCTGGGCTTGCTTCAACTCAGGGCACTTGGAAGAATCAAAGTACAACTGAGAATTCAACACAAGAAAGAAAACACCTCCAACCCAAAAGCTGAAGTAGTCATCTCCCCAGTTACTGCAGTAATGCTCTATTGTTTCTCTTGTTGGGGTATTGCCAATATCATGATTTCCACTGACAAAAACCAGTGGTATGTCCTGGTGGGTGTCCTTCAGAACATTCTTTAAATCTCGCTCTTGGTCTTTTCTCCATTGAGTTCCTACAGAAAAAACCAAATACAGTTTAGTTTTTATGCTGTCTTTTCCTTCTCTCGTTGTTAGCTTTTGCTTATGGAACTATGCATAGTAAGACCATATTAAGATGCAGGAATCTAGAATACATCTTCACTTTAATATTGTAATGCCACTCAGCCCCTTGCCTCCCACTTCATTCCCTCCCTTATCAAGTACCCAGCCATTTTGAGTAACTTGCCTTAAGCAAGGCTCTGGAGAAGAACCGATAGCAAAGCAGTAGGTGACAAAATGGTCAGTGGTTTGCATCAGAAGCTTTAGCAGGCTAATTGTTGAAAACAAATGCAGAAAACTTGGATGGTGTAACCATCTTTACACAGGGGAAAAACCTGGGCTAACTTCTCGCTTATATTTTATGGCTGTGCAAAGGAATTAAGGTTGGGTTGGTTTTTTTTTTTCCCATTACAAGAACTACTTTAACAGCAAAAATATAATTAGTGTGTTGTGGTGACTTGGTTATATGCTGAGTCTGCTTTAAGAATGAGTATGGCATTAATTTCACAGAAAGGTTATTGTGGAGTTTGCTGGTTTTCCCTGCACCCCTGGTTTTATATTAATATGCATGACCCAGACAGTTACTCTTCTGGCTGTCAGAGATCTGGCCTTGTCTAGAAAGGTTTATCTAATTGCTAGAGTCAGGTACAAGCACTGAGCAAAATTTAGAAAGGATTTTTTTTTCAAAAAGCAGTTATTTTATTCTAATGATGACAGAAGGTTTAGGTTTTCTGAAGAGCAATCTTTAACCAGGGGCCACTGCTATGTTCACTATTCATGAATTAAACTGAACATTTATAAATCCTATTTTGTTCCACAATACATAACATATACCTGTATTATACATACCATATATCTAACAGGCCCATTTTACAAGTAACAATTCCATTTTTTAACCAAATGGGACTTTTATAAGAATTTTGAAATCAGATTTATAAGTGACAGTTCCATACAAATCAATCACCATGTGGTTTTGAATTGTTTTCTGTTTTTTGTAACTACATATGTACATTATCCTTAAAATGTATTAGAGGGGCTCTGGTAGTGTAGCTATGAGATAAAAAGTTTTTTCTCCATGTTTCTTCAAAATACCTATGATCAATATGTTGACAAACACTGACCCTTAGTCACTATTATTAGCAAAGCTTTAAATTCCTTTTCCGTACCCCACAGGTACAGGCTGAAGGACCACCTTACTGCTGTTACTGGAATTCTACAGCTCTGGAAGAACACTGTGAAAAAAACGTATTCATATCATGTTTAAAATAAGTCTAGATGTAAATACAGATGTGAGATTTGATATGTGGTGCATAAAGTCAAAATCCACAACTCTTGTGTTAAACTGCTGTACAGTCCTTGCAGCAAAGACTTCAAGTAACTTGGGCATGTGGTACACAGTATAATAGTCCAGAGAGCAGTGGGCAGCAGATCAGTTTCAGGGGGTATATTAATGTACCAGGATCCTCCTTCCAGTTATGGAAAATATCTTTATTAATCCTAGAATATCAGGGCAAATGACACCTC
>JANHGB010000091.1:0-29600 GCA_026283785.1 Coracopsis vasa | reverse complement strand
TGGGTGACATGGTTTAGTGTGAGGTGTCCCTGCCTATGGCAGGGGGGTTGGAACTGGACGATCTTAAGGCCCTTTCCAACCCGAACTATTCTGTGATTCCATGATGTGGAGTCTTGCTTTTCGATACTAGTTAGGTGGTTGTGAGGGGATTCTGGTGGAAGGACAGCAGTGTGGAGGGGGATAGGAGATGCATCGGATGTAGCATGTAAAATCACGTGGATAAGGAGCAAGCTGCAGTTTTATACCTTGAACCTGGCAGTGAAGGAACTAATGCTGGGAGTGGGAAATTACTTGGAATTTTAATCTTGCTTTTTGCTGTATGTGGCCATCGGTGCAGTGAGAGAGAACAGGCAGATAGGGGAAAAGGAGGACAATTAAAGTGGAAGTCAGGGTCCCAGGGTTGGATTTTCATTCCTCAGGATGAATCAGTTCAGACCCAGGTGGTACAAGGTGGCCTTGCTAATAATCCTTCTAGTCATTTTTAATTCTTGAAGATAGACAGTACTGAATGCATCCTCAGCTGTGAATATTGTGGCTCTGATTTGCAATGCTAAAGGGCTCGGGGGTGAAGATTCCAGATAATGAAAAATCTGAGCTCTACCTGGGCTATAGAGGAATCTTTCAGCCGATGTTTCCAACACCAGCAGCCAGCAAGTGGAGAGGGAGAATTAACAGAAAGAGCCATTCTATCGAAGTAAGTTGTATTCTTGATTGCCTGTTGTGTGGTATGTATGAGGGGATTCTGCTTGCATCTTCATTCCCTGTCATCTTAAAGGGTTTCATTAACATCTAATTGCTGCTTGTTTTCCTAATTCTGAGCATCCAGGTGCTGTACAATGTTCTTAATCAAGTGTGAAAGGACCATTTGTTGAGAAAGCTGCTCTTTCAGCAAGGTGCTTCTGAAGATGTTTGGCCTTTGTCTGTGGTTATCTAAAGGGAAAATAAGTGGCAAGACTCTTGAACTTGACTGAGATCTTGGCTCGATCCCATCAACCTTGTCTCTGTGCTCACACGTCATGGTAGCGTAGCAACAAAAGCCTCATCTGAAGGAACTGGAACTAATTTAATGGGATACCAATGCTGGCCTGTATTGGTGGCTTGCTGAGTAGCTCTTGGGACAAGCAGGTCACTGAAACAGGAGGGAGAGAGATGAGCAATGTGAGATGTTACTGGAAGCCTTAAATCCTTTGCATTGTAGGACTGGGAGTCTGGCTGAGAAAACATAGTTTTGAGCCCAGGCAAGGGGTGGTGGTAATGACAACAGAAGTTATATGGGTTCCCCTTGGCCTCATGCATTTTGTTAGTCAGAAAGGGTAAAGTGTGAGAGAGGTTCTTGAACCTGCACAAGGGAATAGCTTTTGTTAATGTTAGGTGTCTTATTTTCAGCCCTCTCCTTTATATTTGCACCCTGGTCCTGTTCAGCAGTACAGGAGATGATCAGAGCAATGGTGGTGATGCACCATTCTCCCACTGGCAACATGCAAGGTTTAGGGACCATAACTAGTGACACTTGGGAGCTTGAAGAGTTAGTAAGGTTACGAGAATACCCTCCTCTGTGAGAAGGGACGTATGTTCTCCCTTGCTTGATTGAAACTGCCTGTAGAAAACACTAAAAACATTTTTTCCCCTCCACCTTACAGAATTAATCCAGTGGAAACAACCTGGATTTAAGCAGCATAGCTGGAATCAGAATAAATACCTTATTTTTCTCAGCTGTTAGGATCTTTGTAAGCTATTGGCTAAAATCTCTGCTGATATGACTTGCCTAAATTCAGCGAAGCTTGGATCAAGGTCTCCATTGGCATATTTTTCATCCAGTTCATTAAGCAGCAAGCAGTTGGATCAGATAGGAAACAGAAAGCACAAAGCACTTGCTGGAGACTGTAATATCCTTCATTAGCCAACTGGGCTTGCAAAAGAGCAGGGGGAGAGTTGTACCCACATCCTCAATGTTCAGCCCTCAGTGGGTATCTCACCATGTCTCCAGCCTGTGTGAGGGGTGCTGTAGAAGAGCTGTGCAGCTGTATTGATCAGTGTTCTGGGATGCTGAGCTGAGCTCAAATGGTGTAGCAAGGAAAAACTTCTCATGGCACAAGTAGCAAGGGACAGGAAGAATTTAAAGAGATGAGAAGGCAAATCCATCCCCTCAAATCCTGTTGATGCATGTTGCTCTCAGGCATTGCTGATGGCAAAGGGAAGCTTCAGCAGTGCAGTGGCTGCAGCACCCAGCAGTCAATCTGGGACCATAAGGAAATGGTTAATGGTGCTTTTTAAAATGAAGATCTGTTAATATATGTTGTTATTAGTAAATGCAGTTCACAGGGAGTCTCAGCTTTTTTTGGGAGAGGTTGACAGTGAATTTAGCATGAGCTAAACATACCTATGGGCTTACAGGCAGCAAGTGTGCTGGAAAAGGTAGACATCCCACATGCCCATCCGAGTGGTGTACCAGTCTCTCTGAGCCCTTCAACATGAGAATCCATGACTGGGAGGAGTGGGACAGGCAAGAGTGCAGAAGGAAGACTGCAGTTCCTTAGATGCATGGAAAGGAGGATTACACCCACAGCATTTGATAAGGGAGAACAAGGATTACTGCCTGTGTGTGGCATTGCGTGGGAGAGATTAAAGTCACTCCAGGCAGGCAAGAATTGAGTGTGAAGCAGGAAAAGAAAGAGGGATTAGGATGGGAGGGGTTGTGATACAGGTGGAAGGATGAGTGAAACATGGATGGTGTAAAGCAACAAGACTTGAATGGTGTGGAGAGCAGGTGAGGATGCAACAGAGGTACAAGGACTGGAGGATGTGCAGGATGGAGCTGATGTCACTTCCAAAGCTTGGACTCCTCCTGGAGGTTCTTGTCCTTCCAAGCTTTCTGAAGCAGGTTGTATGTGGCTTACCAGAGTAAGGCTTTTGATGTTCAGCTCTTAAGATTTGGGTGATGCAGGATGCTTCAGCGTTAGGGTGAACTGCAGGACATCAGGGTGCTCTTAATCTCCAGGAACTGGTCGTTGCCCTTAGCTGAGACATTAAAGGCTTTCTGCTTTGGGGTGGGTTCCTGGATCGGCTTCATGGAGAGCCTGCTGGCACTGTGAAGGAATCTCTATTGTGTCAAGTGCCACGTTAGAATGTAATGAGAGATAGGTTTTGCCCTGAGGAGACACTTTCTGCTGCGCCTGGAAAAGCAAAACAAAGTATGGCATAAACCAGACCCTAAATACAATGATTGTTGGACTTGTCACTGCATCATCCTATGGGTGTGATCATCAGCACGTTTGGTACAAGGGAAGACTTTGGAGCTGAGCCTGGAGAGATTTAGACTTGACTGGAGTGCTTTACAGAGGGTGTTTAAGTGCAAAAGTACGGAGAAGGTGATCTGCTGAGTGTCTAAGGCTGATGCTCCAGTTATGTTGTACATCGGGTGCCTACACTGTTTACTTCTGTTTAAATCCCCCCATAAATTGCACTTGGAGTGGCTGTTGCACATTTCCTGCTCCGGGAGCAGGCTTCCAAACCCACCATAAATATTCATTTACAATTATGTCTGATTTAAAGGGAAAAGATCTCTAGCTTTGTAGCCTTAATAATTTGCTCAAACAGCTGTACATTAATGAAAGTGTTGCTCAAGGCATGTTTCCAGAAATAGCATATAGTTCAGCCCTGTGAAGTCACATTGGATTAGGGAATGTGTGTGTTTAATGCTGGGAATGCACATAGGAGATGATATGCGAGAGCATTGTGGACTCATGCTTTAGCTGGCCAGGTAAATCTGGAAGATCTTGAAGACTGTTTCTTTATGGAATTGCAGAGGTCTGAAGAAGCCTAAGTTTTACATATGGTAGAGGGAAAGTCAGCCTCATCCCAGCCAATGCCCTCCATGCTCTGCAGCCCAAGCCCTGAAAGCCTGTGATTTTTCTGCCCCAGGAGTCAGAAATCAGGTCTAAAACTATTTGAAACAATGAGATTTTGAAAGAATCCGCTAAGTTTTCCACTCTGTGTTGGACCCTCTTGAGTTCCACAGCTTGAGTCTGTACTGTGGTCACCAGGAAAATGTTTGGGTTTATTTGTTGTCGTTGTTTTATGGCTTAGTCCAGTGTCTCTTAATTTGATTGAGGACAGAATGACAAGAGCCTATTTGCTTCATTGTGTATTTGCTGGAGCACCTCCCGTATGAAGACAGGCTGAGAAAGTTGGGGCTGTTCAGCCTGGAGAAGAGAAGGCTGCATGGAGACCTCATAGCAGCCTTCCAGTATCTGAAGGGGGCCTATGAGGATGCTGAAGAGGGACTCTTCATTCGAGACTGTGGTGATAGGACAAGGGGTAATGGGTTAAAACCTAAACAGGGGAAGTTTACATCAAATATAAGGAAGAAGTTCTTTACTGTGAGGGTGGTGAGGCCCTGGAATGGGTTGCCCAAGAAAGTTGTGAATGCTCCATCCTTGGTGGTGTTCAAGGCCAGGTTGGCCAGAGCCTTGGGTGACATGGTTTAGAGTGAGGTGTCCCTGCCCATAGCAGGGGTATTGAAACTAGATGATCTTAAGTTCCTTTCCAACCCTAACTATTCTATGATTGTATGATTCTATGATTTATTTAATGTTGAAAAATTAGGTATCAGAGTATCTATTTGGAGAGTTAATTGGGTTGGGTTTTATTTGGGTTTTGGGTTTTTTAAGTAATTTTTCTTCCTTTGTTTGGTTTTGGTGGGCTCTTTTTAGCTGTGGCAGTGTCTCAGCACTGTGCCCATAAGACACTTACAGTTTCTTTTTGTTGCTTCCCAGATATGCTCTACATAAAATCAGATGCCTCCTGCACCTAGGGCCAAGCACTGGAGCCTTAGCTGAAGATCAGTGGTCAAGCTAAGCATCTACATGCGCATCTGTTGTGCCAGGCTCATCTATAGGTACAACTATCGCAAAAATTCCCATAGAATATAAATGGCTGCTGTTTCTCCTTTAATAGGCTCTTTTCAGCTTTCCAGGGCTTTTCACAGTAAAACAAAACAGTAGGAAATTGAAAATAAATAAGCTTTTAGCACAAAATAGTTGCCTGCCTAAGGAAGAGTAGAGAGACGTATAGCTGTTGGTAGCTTGGAAAATCAAGCTATTAAAGGGAAACCCCAAGTAAGGGATTTGGGAGGGGGAAAAGAGCTATTCAATCTGGCAAAGAACAAGGAAGGAGCAAACAGCAAAAGCTGCAAGCTTAAGCGAGATGTCTGTTCTTACAAAGATAGAAGGCAAATGAGGATATATTCTTTCTTCCTTTCTTTCTTTCTTTCTTTCTTTCTCTTTCTTTCTTTCTTTCTTTCTTTTTCTTTTTCTTCCTTTCTTTCTTTTTCTTCCTTTCTTTCTTTCCTTCCTTCCCTCCTTCTTTATTAATTTATTCACATTCATTCGTTCATTCATTCATTCATTTTTTTCTTTCTTTCTTCCTTTCTCTTTCTTTCTTTCCTTCTTTCTTTCTTTCTTTCCTTCTTTCTTTCTTTCCTTCTTTCTCTTTCTTTCTTTCTTTCTTTTTCTTTCTTTCTTCTTTCTTTTTCTTTCTTTTTTTCTCTCTCTCTTTCTTTCTTTCTTTTTCTTTCTTTCTTCTTTCTTTTTCTTTCTTTCTTTCTTTCTTTCTCTCTTTCTTTCTTTCTTTCTTTCTTTTCTTTCTTTTTTCTTTCTTTCTTCTTTCTTTCTTTCTTTTTCTTTCTTTCTTTCTTTCTTCCTTTCTTTCTTTCAAACAAGGTCTTAAAAACATATTCCAAGGGGAGAACGGCACTGCACCAACATTACTTCTCCCACACCGTTTTGACCTGGGACACCCATTAGGCCTCAGAATTTCAGCTTCATCCCAAGACATCACAAAACTTAGGGTTAGCTTTCAGAGCGCCACAGAACCTACAGCTCCTGGGATACTAGGGCTGCAAAAGGCATGCCAAGAGGATCACAGTAATGCACCAACATTGCACCTTCAAGGACTTTGTCATATGGGACACCCTTTCAGCTGGATGATGTCAGCCTCAGCTCTACAATGCCTTGGAAATTATGGTTAGCTTTAGGGATAGGGTTAAGTTGAAGAGAGCCACAAAGCCTACACCTCATGGGATGCTAGGACTGAAAATGACATGTCACGGGGAGAACAATATTGCACCATAATTGCTTCTTCAAAACCTTTCTCATCTGGGACCTACATTTGGCTCAAGGATGTCAGCGTCATCTCCAAGATGTCACAAATTTTAGGGTTAACGTTACGGTTAGCATTCAAACAGCCACAAAGCCTACATGTGCTATTATACTAGGGCTGAAAAAGAATGCCAAGGGGAGCACAACACTACACCAATATTAATCCTTCAACACATTTCTCATATGAGACACCAACTCTGATCAGAAATGTCATCTTCAGATCCACAATGCCTTGCAAATTAGGGTTAGGGTTAGGGTTAGGGTTAGGGTTAGGGTTCAGAAAGCCGCAAAACTGGGAGGTTCCTGGATACTAGGGATGAAAAAGGTATGCCAAGTGGAGCACGGCACTGCAACAACATTGCTCCTTCAACACCATTCTCATCTGGGACACCCATTCTGCTCAAGGATGTCAGCCTCAGCTAAAAGACCCAATAAAAATTATTGTTAGGGTTAGGGTTAGCATTAAGGGAACCAAAAAGCCTACACATGCTGTGACAGTAGGAATATAAAGGCCATACCAAGGGGAGCATGGCACTACACCGACATTACTCCTTCAAAACCTTTCTCATATGGAACACCATTTCCCTGGCATATGTCAGCCTTTGCTAAAAGATACAATAAAAATTAGTGTTAGGGTTAGGGTTAGGGGTCAGAAAGCCAGAAAACTTGTAGCTTCTGTGATACTAGGGCTGAAAAAAGCATGCCATGGGGAACATGGCACTGCACAAACATTGTTCCTTCAACACCTTTGTCATCTTTCACACCCATTTGTCTCGAGGATGTCAGCATCATCTCCAAGACATCAAAAAATTAGATTTAGGGTTATGGTTAGCTTTCAGAGGGCCACAAACCTTACACCTCCCTTGGCATGACTTTCCAGCCCTACTATCTCTGGAGGTGTAAGATTTTTGGCTGTCTCAATGCTAACCCTAACCCTAACTCTATCCCAAATTTTTGTGATGTCTTTGAGATGATGCTGACATCCTTGAGCCGAAGGGGTGTTCAAGATTAAAAAGGTTTTGAAGGAGAAATTTTGGTGGAGTGCCGTCCTCCCCTTGGCTTTTTTTTTTCAGACCTAGTATCCCAGGAGCTATAGGTTTTGTGGCTTTCTGAATGCTAACCGTAAACTTAGTTTGCATGGCATCATGGACCTGAGGAAAGATTCTTTCTTGCTTTCTTTCTTGCTTGCTTACTTCATTTCTTTCTTTGAAATAAATGTGTTGAAGAAGCAATGTTGATGCAGGGCCATGCTCCCCTTGGCATGCCATTTTCAGGCCTAGCATCCTAGGAAATGTAGGAGCTGTAGGCTCTGTGCTTCTCTTAACTCTTCCCCAACACGAAACCTAATTTTTGTGATGTCTTGGTGATGAGGCTGACATCCTTGAGCCAAATGGGTGTCCCACATGAGAAAGATGTTGAAGGAGCAATGTTACATAGCCAATATGAGAACAGTTTAATATGGGATGTTCCCCATTCCTTTTAGTCTTATGTCAAGATTTGGATATATTTCTCCATGGCTCAATCAGGACTTCTGAGCTTGATGCAGAATTTGTTGAATGAGACTCTTTGGCCTATATTAAACAAAAGATAGAGAGTTCTAATGCTCCCTGTGGCTGTAAAACTTATGAGCATACAAACTTAAGGGACTGGAGTTTCAGACCCCAGTCTCTGGCTGGTTGCCTGGCAGAGGGGAAGGACATGTCACGTGGAGGTGTATTGTTGGACACTTGAGCCATTACTGTTCTCAAGGCACTCAATCTGTCACCAGTATCCTCAGCTGAGAGCTGCACCCAGGTGAATATTTTCAACACCTTTTCCAGGGGAGAGTTTCTATCCTAACATCCAAGCCTGAAACCTGCCATGATTTATGTGCTTGACACACTACAAGTAGTGCCACTGATGGAATGGGGGAATGGTGACCAAGTCAATCACAAACCATAAAATCAGACGCATATCAAGTCAAAGGGACAACTCATTGCTGCTAAGACTTAAATTCAGCAACATAAGTCTTTGAAGTTTCAGTGCCCAAAAGGATTAGAACAAGTGTAGATGAGAAAATACTTTTGAGCCCTGTTTTGCAGTCGTGGGCACTGTGGTCCCTTCATCAGTTTAAAAACAGAATATACCTTGAAGCTGGAGGCATAAGGGAAGATCTATTGTGAGAAAAGATACTAATAACTGCTGTATGGGGTTTCATTTTCAGCAGTGGAAGGTAGCATCTCCCAGGCTTGGCAGCAACACAATGTTATCAGATGGGGCATGGGGAAGGGACCACTGATGGCAGGCAGAGGCCTGAAATGCCACGTTTTGGCTGAAAGAGGGAAGGTGCCATCAGAACCAGGAGTGTGCCAGAGGATGGGAAGACAGGTGGGACTGCTTGGGTCAAGAGCTTAGGATTCAACAAGCCTGGACATCTCAGAGCAAAGCCCTTGTGTGTTCTGGAAAGCAGGACTTTATAACCTGTCTCCTCTCTGTAAGCAAGGTCACACCAGAGACATATGTATATTTATACACTCAGGTCTCTGCCTCAACTGTCTCTCTCTAAGGAGAGAGAAAACCAGTCAGACCCCCAGATTAACTTTGACAGCCCGGTGTCTGCAAGAAACAAATGGCTGGGATCCAAGTATTAAGTCTTCGTCAGCACCATAAGACCATTCCTAATGGGGTTCTTTTCCCTCCTCCCTCCCTCACCTCTCCTCTTACGCTTTCCAGTCTTAATTTAATTTTAGCTGTCAGCATCTCTGCTCCTGATATTTCCTCATGTCTTCTCTAAGTAAACCTATGTTTATGACATTAAATACATTCACTGTGTATTGGTATCAAGCAACTGTTTTTAAAAGATAATCTTCCCCTTTCTGTTATTACCACTATATATCCTCTGCTATTTTTCTTGGTGAGTTATATGGGGAAGAAATTACTGCTATTTCGTCTCAAGACTTCCCTGAGGAACCTTGTCAAAATGAACAGTCCTTCTACTAAGCTTTCCTATACAGATTTAGCAGAAATAAAACAAAATAATTAAATGGCTCCTGAAAGAATTCAGTGCCTAAAACCCTGGAGAAAAATAATAGCTCCATCTATGCCTTTGCAAAAGCCTTTATTGCTGCACAGCATTAATTCTGCATAGGGTCTTATGGTGTCATCGTCATCACCATCAGATCTGAGTGCTTTCCAGGCGTGCAGTTAAGTGACGTGACTAATAAGTGTCATCTGTTTGTTCTCGCAGCCTTTCCCCTCTGGGAGAAACCTGTGTAGTCGAGAGCCTTGTTTTGGAATTATATTGATTTGTTTGAGGCATATTT
This sequence comes from Coracopsis vasa, assembly GCA_026283785.1. Classification (NCBI taxonomy): domain Eukaryota; kingdom Metazoa; phylum Chordata; class Aves; order Psittaciformes; family Psittacidae; genus Coracopsis; species Coracopsis vasa. Next base: position 20,140 of record JANHGB010000091.1, on the reverse strand, counting down.
TCATTCTTGTTTTTAGCATACTTGTTATCATCTGTTTCTGTTAACGAAGTCTAGTGGCACTCAGGGAACAAGTGTGCCTCCCAGCTGCCCATTCTCCTGAGTGCTTTGTTCTTCAATAGGAGAGCAAGGAGGAAAAAAATGAGTATTTGGAAAGTTTTTCTCGAGTTAGAAAGAAGAGGCTGAATTTCACACTAGTGACACACATAATCTGTGCCTACAAACAGCACGATGAATAATGTCTTGGCTCATTCTGCTGTGCAAAAATATCCCGCATCCAGGCAAAGTTATGGTTACCACAGCACTGTTGCAGCATGGAAACCCTGAACAGCCTTGGTCATTTTTTTCTTACAAAGCACACTGGAGGGTTCCTTGACTTCTGAATTTGCCTTTCTTGTTGGATCAAACAGTCCAAAGCTCTTTAGTTTTCTGGCTCGTCTGTTTCCCCCCTACTTCTCAGAAAGCAAGAATTAATGGGCTCAGTCCTGCAAGACACTGGTCTTTCCGGCACCAGTTTAACAAACCACTTATGCAAGTGTTTAGATTTTAACCACACATAGGAGCTGAGTCACTGAGGTTAATGGAACTGTGGAGGGATCATCTTCCCTGACCCCGTCGCCTGACCTGCCAACATCCCTCTGACTCCCGCGCTGCCATGACTTGGAGGTGACCTCAGCACATGTTTGTTTATCCTGGAGTTAAATGACTACATGGGGACTTCGTTGGATCTGCCTTAGACTGCCCGGCCCTAAAGTTCAGATCTCCACAGAGTAGTCACCAGGGAAAAGCAGATGGGTGGGATTAGCTCCATCAATGGCAGTCAGCGACCTTGGTCATGAAACTGTTCAGACACCTATGACATGGGCAACCTCCTGGGACAGGTCCCCTTTCTCACTGACCCACTACATTTTCTGAGGGTTACTTTGCCTTCCAAAGGGGTTCTGTGCTGCAGAGAGGGAAGGCTGGCACCATGGTTTGGATATTCGCGTTTATGGGGATCTGGACCTCAGTGGTTTCCTCCAGTGTCATGTTATAACGGTGAGAGACCACTACCGTCAGCAATGCCTGTGCATGAACAGGGGCTCTTATGAGTTCTTTGTTCTTTATAGAAACAACAACAAAATTAATCTTAAGTATGATCACTGACAAAACTTATGAACCTTCAGAGGCAGCCGAAATTGACCCATCCTTTTTCAGGAGGGGGGTGGGGGAAACAAGCTCCAGTGGTCCCAATTACTCTGCTCTCCAGAAAAAATATTTTTGTGTAATGACCTCAGCAGGGAGTAAGCAGCTCCTTTTGTGTATTAAATTAAAATCTCTGGGGGGACATTAGGCTCTGTAATTTGTATTTCTCGGATGCAATTTAAGTCTTTCATCAAAAAAACTCATAATAATTGAGCTCTGTGATACCCAGTAGATCCATTTTCATGTGAAGGATGGAAATAGCCAGCAACATGTTAACAAATTCCATGGGGAGACCAATTGTAATGGCAAAAATAATCTGACGTGGGCATGAGTTTGCAAATACGGTGCTTTACGGATCGCTGAAAAGGAAAAGGCTGTCTTAAACACTTTCTTTATATTAAGATAGAGGTGGGAAAAAACTCCCTAGCCTGCCCATTAAAAATTGAGTACATGAGCAGTTTCCAAAGAGCAGAGGCCCAAAATGATGCATCTCTATATCTTATTTAGAAAAATTCCCATGTACCAGGAAGACTGCTTGCATAAGTTGTCATCACTTCTGCTGCATTAAATTGACTGAGGAAAGGAGAGGTCTGCATGAGCAACAGCTTCCATGTACTGGTAACTACAGAGAAGAACATAATTTCCAGTGTAAATAACTGATGCTGGATATAACTTCTTGTTTTGAGGAGCACATGTATAATTTCCAAGGTTTTGGGGCTTTTCCAAGAATTGCGTGTGAGCGTAGGAGAGGCCCAAGCCTCAAGATTGCTCCTCTGCCTGAATCCTGGGAGAGAATTGGTATGTTAGAAAACAGCAGCAGAAATGGGCCTTATACATAAGTTAGCCCCTGGGGTGGGAAGGCATTTTCTGGTGGGAAAAGCAGCATTCCTCCCCCTCCAGCTGGAAACTTTATCTAACACCATTTCTTATTAAAGCACATTGATGGATGCACGCCTTTGCAGCAGTTCATCTCATGAGGAGAATCAGAGCCTTCAGTAGGACTCGCAGCAACACCACTCAGAGCGGGGGTTGTTTCTATGCAGCCATGGTCTGAATGTAGAGCTACAAGCCAATAGTCCAGGTCAAGAAGAGGGAGGACACGGCTGGATGTAAAGAGGGAGACAGGAAAATTAAAGAAAATACAACAAATTATTTAGCAAAATAACAGATACAGTCTTCACACTACATTGTAGTTCAAGTGATGACAAAACATCTGGCAGTCTCAGAGGAGGATAGTGGCTTTGCCAGTATACCAGCAGCTTTGCCTAAAATAAATTTAATTATGATTTTAAGCATAAAAACTGTTTAAGCAGGATTCATCATCCATTGCTGAAACATTTTCCACTGGAGCCCTTGGTTTTTGCAATCCCTAGATATTTACTGCTATTAAAGTAGCACATGAAAAGATGTTTATCAGTCCCATCCAAAACATATTTTGTTACATAAATATGCTTTCATCTATTTTTTCATTGAATCACCTATAAATAAGCAGACTAAGACCCAGTCCCATAGCACACATGCAAGTCACGGGTACATCAGGTACTAATTCCAACACACACTTGATTTGTCAAAAAAAAAAAAAAAAAAAGGGCACAAAAAGCTTCCTAAGCTCTGGTTTGTAGGAAATTGGACTGAGACAGAGCAGTTACAGTGGCCTATGAAAAGGAGAACAGCGATCAGGCCTATGCTATACATTTTTCCTGATGGAGTTGTGAAGGACAGAGTTTGCAAAGAGATATGGTGAATGATGCAGCTACACTAGAAAAATTACCTGGAGCAGACATAGCTGTGGAGGATGGGCTACAGCCTATAGGTACAGGTTATTCTGCTGAGATGACTTGTACTGTCAAAACCCAGTTTTGCTTCTGCTAAAATGCTTTTCCAGAGATAGTACAGACTGAGAAGATGTAACACATACAGATGTAGCCCAAGTTATGAAGTTAACCCTTTAAAGAGAGATCATGACTCACCATCATCCCCTCCGAAAATCTTTATCTTTTGCAAGGTAGTGAGTGAAATTATTTGTTTTACCAAATCCTACCAAAAAACCCCCAAATTCTATCAAATTGCTTAATCCCCAGAAATTTGCCTGGAAAACCACAGAGGAAGTGTAACAGGCACGTCCGCAGGCAGGGCGGTGGCCACCTCCTGTTTGCTAAGGCCAGGCGAGCTGAAGCCACCAGAGCAAAAAGGGGCAGATTGGTATCACACTGCTAGTACTGACAAGAAGTTCTTATTTTCATCGTTGCAAAGGATATTAGCCATTTCCTTCTGCTTTCTTCTTCTCTCTAACTGTGGATACCGTAATGTTGAGTTTATACAACTCAGTTTATGCAAAACTGATCAACAAGCTATTGCTGCTGTAATTCCCTCCACCAGCTTGCACTAGGAGAGCATCAAGGAACAAGCCCAAAGACCAAGAAGGAGGTGAACTGGTAGGGAAAAAGGCCAGTGTGTTATATAGGATTTTCCTTGTAAGCAAGAATATTAAAAGGTTGAAAATCAATGCATAGTGAATACAGGAGGCTCTCTCTATGTATTTTACTGCTTGGTATTATCTCACTGAAGAGGCACTCAAAGCTCACTAAATGTGGGCTGTTACACAAGCAAAGCACTTCAATATTGATTTTTCTCTTGCAGAGGATTATAAACCAACATGATTTAAGCAACTCTATGGCTGAGACTAATGGCCAGCCCCTGAAAGTTTAGCCAAGCACAGGAACTTTGCGGATAGAAGCAGGTTTGTATCAGTGTATTTAATTACATTTGAAGGCATGGATTGTCCATTAATATTTGACCTCTAATTATGTTTTTAAGAGGTAGCTCTATTGGAAAGCAGTTATATCATGAAGATGTGTGCAAAAGCTTAAACCAAAGCAACTTGGGTGGATGGGTTTTTTTCCCTCTGGAGCCTTTTCAGGAACCTTTGCTTGAATAAGCAGATCTGGTTTTACCAGAAGGCCAGAGGTTCTAGCCTGTGCACCATCACTCAGGTCCTGGGGCTTGTGAACCTGACAGGATTGTTGTTGTTTTATATGCTATAAGGGTCTAAACTAGAAAGCAAGTAGCTGTTGTATCTGGAGACACTGAAAGGATGCCCTTGCAATGTGGTAGCCCCACTCTGCCTGAACACTGCATTCCATGGCTTTCCTATCAGCAGGACTGAGCAGAAGCTGCTCCAAGGCATCCAGCACCTGCCTGTTGTGCAATACTTCTTACTTAGGCAAGGGAGGGGACAAATCCTCCCTCCACAGATTCCTGAGAGCATAAATACAAACCGTAGCTATGGAGTAAGCATTTAGTGCTGGAATCATGAACAAATTTGCTTGGCCTTGCACTTCCCACTGTGGCAATCAGCAGCTTTTTACTGCCTGTGATGGCTGACAAATTCAGCGACCTTTTCAACAGCAGAGAGCCAGGCAGGGCCCTCCTGGCATACTTCATAGTTCTCTCTCCAGGATCCCACTACCTGCCCCAAGCTGAGAAAACCCCAAGTTTCTGTCCTGTTTGTTTCCTCTTTCCTCAAAACTCCCCAGTCTCTGAGGTGACCAGATGTGCTGATGTCATCCAGCGGGCCTTACATAACTTCCCTCTTGAAAAAAAAACCTAGAAAATAGAAGTGCTGCAGTAGCAGTTCCTATGGAAATTTATTATTTTAATAAGATCCTCTTAAAGCGCTCAAAACCAAACTAACAGCTGTTCAGAGACCAGTTGTTTACCCTGAATTCATTGAATTTCTGGGTAAGCATGGACATTCGGGACATAAATTTGAGCACTTCTAAAACTGAAACCCAGAAAACATCCAAACCAGAAACAATATCTTGATGAATTTGAAAACTGAGTTTAGCATTCAGGTCCCTGTTTTCTTTTCCCTCTGGACAGGAGAGAAAATATCACTGGTTTATTGCTGTGTTACTAATGGCACCAAATAGCTTTCAATGTAACATACAGAAATCTCTTGTGTTAGATTTAGGGCCAAATTGCAGGGGAATGTCAGAGCTTGCATTAAAGAGTAATATTCTCTTCTGTGCTTGCTGTACAGCCTCTGTAGACTTCACTGTCTTACTTCTGACTTACACCAGCACAGGAGAAAAGGAAACCAGTCCCAGTATGGCAGGAGTGACTGCAGGGCTATGACAGGAGTTTATAAACCCCTGAGAGTTAGGAAGAAGGTGCATGACAGGAACTAAGAATCATAAAGCAACGACCAGGTAGCATATTTGAAATGAACTAAAAGATATATTTTCTTCACATCAAATGCAAGTGAGCCACAAAAATCACCCAGGAGATGTCGTGAACACTGAAGCTCATCTGTTTTCAGAAAATTAGATAATTCAGTGGAACAGGTATCCATGGAGGGCCACTATATTCCAAAGCACCACTTCTGGCTCAGGAAGCTTTCAAGTCACAGACTCATGGGGGTGTCTCAAGTTATTACTTCCCTGGTCTTATACTCCTTCTTACAAATCTGCCTTGGGCTGATGTTGGAGGCTTTTGGTTTAAACTAGCACAGCTGTTCCTGTATGTGGAAAGGGAGAGTAACAAAAAATCCAAGCCAGAACAGGATGCAAAAGGGATTTGAATGGATGCATAAGGGATTACTCTGTTACTCTCCAGAATCAGCCCTTCTTGGTTTGTGGTTTCAAAGTGCAAGCTTCAAAGGCTTGCCAAAGTTTCAGTGTGTTTTTGGTGTTTATTTATTTATCTATCACAAACAGTGCTCAGGATGATATTTACCAGGCTTCATTTAACTGTATTTGGTGCAGAGATTGGATTTTATTTTTTTTTTCCCCATAGCAGATATTCTTAAGGATTAATCAGGTTATTTCCTCTACTGCCTGGAAAGAGCAAAAAGCATCCTGCCTTAGAATCTGTTTATGAAGTTTTTTCCATGTTGTACTTTGTGTTGTTTTTCAATTAAACAAGCCACTTGACAGGATGACAGATGTGTAAAGGCTGTTTCCTTTACATTGTACATTCAGATGGAATTTATTTCCCCATGTATCACATGTGATTAAGCCCCAAACCTTGATTTTACAGCAGGTCTGCAGTATAATTGCCATAGATGGGGGCCATCTTCCTTCACAGGTATGCAAAGGAATGTGAGAACTGGCTACTGCCTTTGCTCACATAAATAGTGCCTGTGTGAAAGTTCAATGTTTTCAGGAACGGTGACCCAGGCAGAATTAAATTGGAGAAGGGAAGTGGACAAATTTTCTGGGCTGTGTATGGAAATATCTGTTCCTTTTGAAGTCCAGCAGTGGTGTCCTTCTTCAGGAGTGTAGGATGAGCTACTGAGATAACCCTGTCCCTCTGTTCCCTTGGGTAGTTGTCACTGATTTGTGTTGGATTGGGCCTCTCCTTCCTCATCCTCTGCGTTTGGCTCTTGCACCACAGCACACTATGCTGTGCAGCTGCTATCTTCATCATTCCCTCTCCAACAGACTTTCCCTAGAGAATGGAAGAAAGCTGAAAGTCCCGAAAATGCTGCTGGAGTGCCACACTTTTCTTATCTAGAGCCAAGGAAATAACACCCCAATATACTTTGCCATCCAGTAGTCAGCCTACTATGAAGTTCCTTGGTACAGCAATTTTGAGTGACAGGGAAAAAGGACTCTTCCAATTCCGATATGCTTAAGGCATCTTTCTTGAGAGAAAAACTTGACTATACATTTTACTTTAAAGGCAACATGAATTCCCAAGGACCTCAGATAACTCTAAGCCCTGCATGAATTTAAGTAAGACAGCACAGTTTTCTGAGTAGTTCCTGCATTTTCTCCACGTATGAGTTTGAAGATGAACTGCAGAAGGAAGCTTATCGACCTGTCTGCGTAAAGACCTAAGCCCAGAAGAATAAGTATGGACTAATTATTCCCCTCCTGCACTGGTGTGAAATGGTTTTAAAGAGCCACTTACGATCCTCTTATTTCAGCCACAGACGGCAGAGGAAGCCAAGGAGACAGTGGGACCTGCCTGGAGAAAGAGAGTGTTACCCGTCCTTGGGTTAAAACACTACATGCGCTCATCCTCTGGCTGAAACTGACTGAACTTCCCTATAGATGTGCTATTAGTTGGGTTGCTTCCTTCAGAGTCTCAACATTATGTGAGCTGAATTAAGGCCTATAAAATGCATTCTCACACAGCTTTTAGTGACCATACTTGCAGTGGTTTTAGGATGTTCTGCAATTCACCCACACTCCAGGTCCTTAAGGTATTTCAGCTCAGTTATGTGACCACCTCTGCAGCCATCTCATTCCTAGGGCCTTCTCTAGCTTTCTTCTTTTCTTCCCTGCCCCATCCACACCACAACTATATCTGGTTTCAGTTACCAGCTGTAATTTTCTTTCTTTTTTTCAGGTTTCTTTTCTTCCTCTTTTAGAGCTGCATAACCCTTTGGGTCTGCCAGCTGTGGTGAGGGATGAAGAAGTTAAAATAAGGGAAAAGAAGTCAGAGATATTCATTATTATTTATCATAAAAGCCTAATTTTGGATTTAACTCTGAAAAACTTTCAAACTGCAACTCTCACACCCTTGTCAAGCATCACCTTGAAATAAGCCCCAAGTACAGCCCAGTGGGAGGAAGGAGTCTGAGCTGCCAGCTAATTACTAGCCCACCAGAAAAGCTGCTGCAAGCTCTTAAAACATGTCCAAGGAGAAAAACAACAAAAGGCGATCTGGTGGGATTGGGAGTTAGAAGGGAGGGCAGGATTAGGTTATTTCAGAAGGATTAAAAGGTCAAAGGACTCGATGTGGAGAAGTCAGCCCAAATCCACCCAAAGCTGTTAGCATGGGATCAGCTAAAAAACAAATCCAAGGGCTAATCCTTTAGCCTGTTGAGGAGAGTAGTGCTTGTCAGAGATGTTCTCCCTCCTTCGGCTGGGCATGTCCTGATTCAGGGGCGAACTCGCGTTATGACACTCCTCAGATGTCCCTCCATTTGTGACACCACCTCTTCCTTTGTCCCAGGTTTACTTCCTCCTTAAATATAAGTACATGGAAACCTGTAGGGGCAAGGAAGAAGTCCAAAGGCAAATCATTCCTCCCCATACCAAATATTGGCACTGTCATTCTTCTCAAGAGGAGGATATAGCAGGAAAGAAAATAGCAAGCCTTCCAAGACAGCTCCTGTCTTCCCAAGTAGAAGTCAGCAGGGAGCTGTGTTATTCCAGTGGGAGAGGGACATACAGGAATACAGCATGAATAGATAGGAGTTGGGGTGTCTCAGCTGTGTCAGGGCTGACTTGGATTTTGCACTGCTATGTATACCAAATAGGTTGCTTTAAAACAGAGAGTGTGTTCTGCCTCCTAGTTGCAGAGTCAAGAGGAGGAGACATGATGAAGAGCTGTGCTGTGATCATCGCCAGGTTGTAAACCTCCCTAATGGATGTCACTCACATCAAAGATGTAAAGAGAAATATCAAGACCGCTTTCTTTACACACAACAAACTCAGTGTTATCTTTCCAACTCCAACCCCTAATATTGCCCTTCCTCACAGTCAAGGATAGGGAACAGCTCTATGCTACCTACAGGCATCCTTTGCTCCACAGGTGTTTCTAAGAGTTGTTCCTGCCTCACACAAACTTCACACAGCCCAGGTTAGCAAAATAGACTGCAGAGCAGGGAAGAAATAGGTACCTGCTCCCACTGATGACCCACGAGTCTCCCCATTTCATTTTTCTCTTCTAACACTTCAATCTGAAGGACATAAACTTGGTTACATCTCCTTACAGACACCAGTTCTTCATATGACAGGGCTTTTCAGCAGCCCCAGAGCAAAGCAACCAATGTTTTTCTTTGGGATTAGGGTCCTGACCCACATTGGCTTTAAATGAAGATGTCTCAGTCAGCTCTGGATGAAGTCTGTATGTGGGATCTGAATGAACGGACATACTGTGTCTGTTGCAGGGGGAATCCCTCCAGTTCTAGCTGTGGCTCTTTTGCCTGGAGTAAATACTTTACTAGCAATACATCGGGGAGAAGGGCTCAGCAGCACCGCTGCTTTGCTCCCCCTTCCACCCCCGGCAAGGGCACGGTGGGTGACGTAACTGCTGGCATCACTTGCTGGGCAAAATCCAACCTGAGGCTGCTGCTCCCCAGCTCCTGGCATTATACTTTAGAGCGAGGCACCACCTAGAGGCATTCGGGCTGTAGTATGGCTGGAGGAGATAAGCACGGCCAGGCTCCAGCAATTTTCCGCGGCAATAACAATGTAGTACGACGCCTACCAGAAACTAAAAGCCTCAGAATTCCCATTTTCCTGTCCCTTGTTTTATCAAAACAAGGTGATTAGTTTGAACAATAAGTGCAAACCTGGAAGCCCTCTGAGAGACCAAGCTGTGGTCAGATGATCTGGAAGGGGATATTCCTCCACCAGCAAAAAGAGTCCAGTGGGACACTTTAATTGTGGTATCTCCATAATCCAGACAATATGTGCTCAGTTTACTAGTTACTTGGTTTAGGTCTGGTTGGGTTTTTGTTTGGTTGGGGTTCTGTTGGTTTTGTTTGTTTGCTTGTTTTTGTGAAAGTCCCAGCCTCAATTTTTGGCTATGAGAAAAATGAGGGGTTTTTTTGTAATTGCTTGTTGTCATCATCCACAATATCACAGCTTTTTAGCCTTGAGTAGCTGAGCAGCCTCTCCAGGCCAGAACAGACCAGGATTATAGGACCACTGAGGGAAAGAACTATTTCTGTCTTCTCCAAAATAATTTCCTTTGGGACCTTGATGCTGAGTTATGGTATCAAATCCCTGCACTGAACCACCTGGGCTCTTCTTCTTGCATTCAGATCCACTTTTCAGAACCTGGAGAACAAGTTCCTTCAGAAAACATGTCCATATGCTATAACTTTCTACCACCTTCTCGTTTTCTTCTTTCCAGGTTGTCTGTCCCTTTCATTTTTGCAACCTCTTTTTCCACTATAAACCTGTCACTGACCTCTCCCAGGTGGGAACTTAAAAAAATAATTGCTGAGTCTATGAAGGCAGAGTTGGTTTTGTTTGGTTTATGCCATAGTGTTTCATCACGAAGTTCGTTCCATCACTGAAGTCTGTTACTATAATGAAGCAGCTCTCCATAGTAGTAATTGTATCACAACTGGAGACTTGTCCTGGGTCTATCTGTGCCTCCAAGCCGATATTTTCCAACACTTGGTCTCCCTATTCATGGAGAAACGTGCAAAGGAACGTCAAATGCCACTTATTAAGATCCAGAATAGCGGCCTGTGTAATATTTCTAATATCCCCAGATATGTGGACAACATCACTAAATCTTTGTGGTAGAAGAATCACACCTCTGACAGAGCTGAATGGGGGGGGAAATACTATGCTCTGAAGCCTGTTCAAGTAAGATTAAATCTCCTAAAAAAGAGAAATGTCCTCTGCTCAATGAAGCTCCTGAGCTTTGGATTTTGTATGCCAGGGGCACACTCCACAAGAGGTAGGTGACCACAGCAGGGTGATCCTATGCACCTATGAGCCTAGAAACATGAATTTCTTTTCTTAGTGTTCACAATGATGCAATCCCTCTAGAGGTGTTTGAACTACTTTTGTAACCTGCACTCTGCCATGTACCAGCACCCCACCAGAGGACTCAGATCTAACCCTCATTCTGCAAACACTTGAACATGTTCTTAAAGATATTCCACAAGTCAATGGAACTGACTGCCCCAGCAGTGGTGACCTTGCAATTTTGTCTGTTGCAGGGATCTTCTGTTGGAACTCTCTTGAATGGCCCCTGCAAATACGTATTTGTCCTTCATGCCCTGTTTTAAGCTTCATTCCCTGAAATTTTCATCTTTCATGCCTCTTACATGATCTGTGCTGCTCTAGCACTAAGTTAAATGTCAATGTTAGGTTTCATAGAGGACACAGCACTTTGTAGTTCCTTCCCTGCTTAGCTGTGTTTCTCATGCAGTGGGCCAACATGCCTACTTCAAGACTCTGGGCTGTCAAACAGCCTCTGAGAAAACCATGCCCTTGGTGAGAAGACCAAAGAAAAGAAAAAAAAAAACAAAAAACCAACAACAACAAAAAAAACCAACAAAAAACTTTTTATTTCTACAGAACAGCAGTTTAGATTGCACGCAGCTAATCAGCACCTTCTTTTGCTACAGTGTACTTTGCCACAAGGAAATGTGAAGCAGGTTCCCTATCTTAGAGCGGCAGTTTACCCTAAGCGCTAAGTGGTTACTCTTCAGGAGGACAGGGAGATGAAGCTCTGGCTCTGAGAGCTCCATGAAACAGCTTGCACAGCTGCCCACTTCTGGGGTGGTATCCCACCACTGTTCTTTGTGACAATGGCTTCTTTGCCCTCCCAGCAGCAGCTTTGGAGATGGGCAGTGATGGCCCTGCTTGCTCACTCCCTAGAATTTCTCCTAGCTCTGTGCCATTTGCAAGGTCTGAGAAACCAGCTGATGTACTCCAACCAAGTTTCTACCAGTTTACTTTCCATATAGCACATGGGCCTACGGAGGCATGGACACAGCAAGCAAGCTTTTAGCTGAAGAGGATTTTTTCCAGTAAAAAACTGTCTTTCCTACCAGTGTCAAAAATCCCACCTTCTCATTTAAGGAATATCTTACACAATCCTGAACAAACTGGAAGTGAAACAGGATGCCATTTTCATTCAAGTATCATGACTGATACTTACCGGGAGATAAATGACAGAATGGAAAAACTGCATAGCAGCTGCAGCAAAAGGCAAGTGCTCTTAGATGCTGCGCCTCCTCCTTTTCTTATAACAAGGGCAATGACAGTAAATGAAACAGGAATCTGCTAATTAACAGATAGTGTAATTTCTCCTGAAAAAGTGGAGATTTCTGGTTTGCCTAATACTAAATCAGTTTTCTGTGAAGATAAGTGTGTTTTGACAGGGCCACTTTGTCTTGTTGCCTTTGACTTCCGCTCTGCCGGGGGAGCAAGCAAGCTGCAAACAGAGAGAGCTTTAAGCTACGTCATATGGCCCCGTTCAAAGAGCAAGCATCAGCAAAGGAAGCAAGGCATTTTATTTCTTTTTCCTATTATGCAAAATAAAATCATTTCAAATTTAGTGCCAGCACTTCTTCTGGGAAAAGATACAGTTCTGGTCACCAGTGGCTAGAAAAATGTTGAAAAATTTGGTGTCAGGATAAGAGCTCTTGAGAAATGAGGCCTTTGAATCATACCCTTCGAGTTCCTTGTGTTTGGCCTAGACTTTTAACTAAGTTTCATTGTCCTAGAGAAAAGTGTGATTTTAAAGCCATTTTAAAAACTAGGAACAAAACTATATGGATAACTCACTGCTGAAATGTACTGAAAAGACTATGCTAAGCTTTGTTTCATTCAGGGTTGGACCCTCCTTATTATTCTGTGCTTCTAAAGTAAAATGAAACTGCTTCCGCTCAGTTTCAGCTCATGGGGAACTAGCTTAGCTTTTCAGAAAGAGTCTTTTTACTGGAAGAAGAAAAAAAAGAAATATATCTGCAAGAATTCGAGGAAAGCTGGTCTGCTCTGTCAGCCGATGGCTTGAACTCTTCGGTGTGATATATACAGTTCCTGTTCCCAAAAGACTCATCCTAAAGCCAGTGTAAGAGACAGCTGCTCCTGGCTGTGTCTGTTGAAATTGAAACCAATACTACCAACAAAAAGAAAAAAATATTTGAAATTAAAACCAAGTTTTATAGGATAATCCTTCTAGGAAAGGTGGAATATGTTTGTCTTTAAATAATAGTAAGATGTCATTAAAAACTGTGAAGAGATGATGAATGTTATCTGCTTACATACAGTTACACCAGTGGTAACAGGATAACTACAACTCAGAATCAGCTAATCTGCATGGGATTAGTTAAAGGGCAATTAATAGTTTTCTGCATGTACAGTACTGGTAGTAACAGTGGAAAAAGTCATTGTCCTCAAACTACTTTTGTTAAAGCATGGCCCTGCATTTGCTTGCACTGTACTATACCAGCCCACCCAAGCAAAGGTCCTACGTGATACTTTTCTTACTGAGTCTTCCACCACTTCAGTTGAATGCCTACCGCTATGATGTTGAACACATATAGGAAACTGAGGACTGTGCATTGCCTTCTTTTGCCATAGCAAATAAATCTGCTTGGAATAGCAAGAACAGAAAGGTCTGGATGCAGGCAGCAAGCCTGAGGAGGGGTTCCCAGCGGTACCAATTCAGGTTCTGCTGAGTAGCCAAAATGGAAACGGCTGTTGAAAAATTCCTAATAGAGGCATGCTTCAAGGATACTTAGTGAAAGCAAACAGAAAGGCTGGCCTCATTCCTATATGCTATATGTCATATATGGCAAATGTCGACATACAGCCGTGTTAAGCATCTTGGATTTTTAGCTGCTTGCAGGAACCTGGAGTCATATAGTGGTTTCTCACCACCTCACATTACCCAGGCACTCTGCTGTGTGCTGGTGGCAGTGCCGACGCTGCAGGCTGCATGCACAACCTGAGAACAGGCTCGTTTTTGGAACTGAAGGCAGGGAGTGGTGAACGTAAGGTGATCTTAGTTCTGTGCTGGCGCATTGGTGATTCTTAAGCTGTTTCTCCTGTTTTCCTGGCCCTGACAAGTAATGAAATCTCCTTCTTGTCAGTGTCACCAGTGAGTAATTGCCATTAATAACCCCTGGATATGTGTGGTCTGTATTTTACCTCAGACACAGAGTAGATATTGTGTGCATCTACCCCTTGAAAAATAAGAGGATGTCCCTCTTATTGTCCCTTAAAAAATAAGAAGGAGAGCTTCAGAATTTGTTTGTTTGTTTGTTTGTTTGTTTATTGTAGTTAATCTACAGCTTCTCTCCTCTGACAGTTTTTGGTGAGACTTGTTCAAGCTGGGACTGGGTGCAAGAAACAGCTGGGGCATGTTTAATGCAATGCTTCCTCACAAAGCCGCCTTCTCCTGGGAGAAACAAGAGCAGACAAAACTAGGAACTGCAGCTGGAGAGAGGAGGTCAGCATTTTTTTTACAGGCAAAGTATGCCTTGGTCAAGAAAGAGACAGACACAAGCATCTGCTCAAATGGAGAACGAGTAGATCCTTCATGCTAGGAGCACTGATTCATATGAGCCTATTTACCTACCGACCTTCAGGCAATGATGCACTGAAGCATAGTGCTAATGGATTTGGGAGCAAATCAAGTACCTGGAACAAGTAATCAAAGAAAACCAAACCCGTACTTGTGTCTCACACTGCATCTAAGCCCATGGAGTTTCCTAGCACATACTCATTTCTCTCACAAGGAAAACGGTGGAACAGAAGCCCGTTCATCTAAACCCAGGCTCAAAACAGAGGTGGTACAACAGTCACAGGGGGCTACATGTGGTAGCAGAAGGCTGTGCTGTGAAGAAAGTTCAATGTCATTCCCAGAACAATGCATTTTTTTAATTACCTTCATTTCAGCAAGGCTTTTATGCACTCAGGAAGAGGCAGAGCCAGCTAGCTCGCATTTCTGAGAAATATACTAACTTGAGATTTTGGAGACAGTATCATTCAGAGGTGGAGTAATGCTACATAACAGGTGAAAAAACCTAGGAATGCAAAATGATTAATTAATTCAAAGACATGGCTCTGAGTAAGCTGCATGAAATGAAGATCTCACAAGTAGCTTTTCTGAGCAAAGCAACACAAAATCCAAAAGATGGCCAAATCGGAGCAGCTAAAATGTCAGTTTTGATAAGCAAACCTCTCTGTACTGGAGAGGGCTGATAATGTACGAGGCAGGATACAGGACTCAGGCTTGAGGAACTCAGCTCATTTCTCCACCCTCCTAGCAATTTCTCACAGGACCCTGGGCAACTCACCAACTTGGATTCATCCCCAGCTAACTCTAGATGTTAAGAGGAGGATGGTGCCAAGATTTAGGACTGTCAGCACCTTAGGCCCCTTTCCATAGTCTAGAGGGCAATTCAGACACCAAGTGAGCTGAGATGCTAGTCTAATTTGGAAACCATAGTAGAGTATCTGCTGCTAGACAGAATGAGTACTGGCCTCCTTGCCTCAGTTCCCAACTCTGGACACCAGGATGGCATCACTCCATCATTAATATATGAAAGTGGCATTTATTAAACACCATGCCACTCTGAAAGCACCACACTGCTCATAGGAGCCAAACAATCAGTCAGAGAGCTGCACACTGCTCTTAGTGATCTGCTTCGGAAGATATTCTAATTGGATGCATTCGGTTTGACTTCCTCGCAAGCTAGACTTGCCAAGAACTAAGTAAACAAACCTGCTAAAGCACATTTTTCAGTAACTGTTATTTGCAAATAAGTATTCTGTCATATGCTGCTGTATTCATAGAAGAGGTTGTATACAGAACCAGATCTGTTTTTCTACAAGTGACACTTTCTGTTCTGTATTTTCCTTCGTTTTTCCCTTGTTGCAGTCATTGCACTAATCTCTTATATTTATTGATGGTAATCTTCATTATAGTTAAACATTCACTTGTGGAACCTGTTCTTAAAAAGCTGATTACTGATATATGTAACCTTTTACCATCTTTTCACACTTCTAAAAGACATAATTCATACTGCTTATATTTTGAACTTAACTGATGGAATGGAACTGAAAACCATGCAGAAATACTTTCCTCTCCCCTCCTCCCAACAAATATAAGGGTCCAAGCATAGTTATGAGAATATATCACAGTCCCATGGGATCATACTATCCAGAAGAGCATTTTGTCTGACATGGCTGAATGTGGACATGCCTGCAAGAACACAGGAATAAGACATAGAGGTCCTTCTCCAGAATATTTTCCTAGGCTTCAGCAATTTGAGATTTTCTGAGCTAGAAGTGAGGTCTTTGCCTTATAACTTCCACTGATATTGTCAATGACAGGGGCAAAACTCATGTCAACTAAAAAATGAAATCTAAAATAAGCACCACAGTAGAAACTGTTTATAAAGCCAAAATGATTTAAATCCTAAACTGTTCATAAAGCCAAAGGATTGAAATCCTTTGGGGCCCCTATTGTGCAAGATCCTTTGGGGCCCCTATGTGCGAGATCCTGAGCTACCACAGCAGAAATAACCACCCGCCTGAGCCTTCTGGTGAAGGTGCCATCCTGGCACCATGCAGGGTACTCCCTTGGCAGTACAGGTCAGCCACACAGGCCTGGGAGAGAGGGCTCCAGTTGTCTGCCTCATGTTACACCCACAGAGTTTAACCTTTTGTCTTGCTCCTGATATTCTGCCTGCTGTTCCCACACAAGAGCAAACACAGAGTAAAAATGGAAACAAGAGGAGCTGCTACAGCTTGCTGGAACAGGGAACGTCCAAGCACCTCCAGCATCACTGTGACTCGCTCCAGTGGGAAGTGGACACTTTTTGTCCCACGACCTCCACGCAGAGACGGGTAGTAAAACTAGGGGGGAAGTTTCTGTTAACTCTCACCTAAAAGTTGGTTGAATTCTTTATTCCCAGACTATATAAGCCTTTTCCGTTTTCCTACCTGATGTTTCCTCTCGTTCAAGAATTGGCTTGCCTTCCAACAAAACTTTTCCCTGGTGCTTCCAGTTCTTTGTTGTGGAAAGTGTAAGTGGGAGGAAGGCTTCACAACAGTACCTCTGAAACCTGAATCTTTGCAAATCATCCTTGTGTTTCTGCTAATAACAATTTTAGCCCTGGGAGAAACCGTGAACTTTGCTCAGTAAAGTTGATTTTCTTCTCTATTGAAGCTCTGAGCTGGGTTTGATTTCTCTGTTTTAAATGGTATCTAGTCACTGCCACCTGGTGCCACGATATGCACTGTCTGGAAGTGCTTTCTTTTCCCATCTGATGATGGCTCTTCTGTGCCAAGTGTCATATAGCTGCCACCTTCCTCCCTAGCTTAAATAAGGGTTTGTATGTAGAGTGAGTTTTGGAAGGAAAATGACCATTGGCAGTATCAGGACAGGGAGAGGATCTAGCTGCATGCTGCAGACAAGTGGGGCTGAAGTTGCTGAATTAGTGGCTGACCTTTCTCCTCTCCTCGGCACTTTAAAAGGTCCACAAATGCCATGTGAGACAGGCAGCTGTGCCGTTTGATGAATGTCATTCACTGGAGATGGGAAAAAATGAAGGAAGTTGGTTTGTGAGAAATTATGCTTCTGCCCAAGGACCCTCATGTCTGTAAGGGGAATTAAATCCCTTGCAGGCCGGATTGTAACTAATGAGAATAAGGTAATTTCCAAGAAGCCTAAATTAGTCAGCTCTTTAATTTGCATGTTATGTAAAGTAGGAGGGGGAATCTCCCTCCTTCCTCTTGTGTAAGAAGTTGCACAGGGGGCTGTAAGGCCCCTAAGAGGAAAGTAAGGTGTAAAGAGGGACAAGTGAAATAAAAGGACAAGTTATGCAACTTGCACTTAATTGAGAATTGTGTTTCAAATCTGCAGAAAACAGCATGTTGCTCTCCTTGTTCCCCAGACAGAAAGGCACAGTTTTACAATCTCCTTTTATTGTTTTGCTGATAAGCAGGCATTTCACATTTCTGACACTATACAAAATGTCCTTTAGAAAACTCAGTCAGCGCCATGGCCTTTTCCAACTGGAACATTAAAACCAGAGCCTGGCTGGCCAGCTAAGTTTTTACCCCATAACACAGTGTCTCAGTTGTGGCTGGAAGGGAAAAGCAGGAGCAGCAAGCTTTAGCTCCTGCTTCCACCCTCACCCAAACAGGCAGCAGGGCAAATATAGTGCAAACTTCCCAGCTCTTGGGGCAAGCTGACTTGTCCTGCACCAAGACAGCTTGTCAAATACCTGACTTTGTATGATCACTCATGTCTTTGTATTTCCATTCTGCAAACACTGACTGCTAGCCAAAGTTTAGTCCTGTTCTGCTTATTTTGTAAGGATCCCTACTGTGGCCCATACTGTTACAGACTCCTACTATAAACAGCTACAGAGTGAGCAAATCTTCCTTCTTTGGCAAAACTCCCAAAGGTTATTTCTGTGAGGCACAGTTCACTCAGTACCTCCTGGTGTCCAGGAAAGGGTCAGGGGGTTACTTCTTCCTAGCCTGGCAATACCCGCGGCCTAACATGACCCACCCCAAGCCACCAGCAACTGAACATCAATTTAGTTTTGCAACAGGAATAGCTCAATTCTGGTTAGTTTCAAGATCTGAAAATAGAGCTATCAGAAATTGCTGAATCAGAGGATATGGATCTCTGACAACAATAATATTTATGAACCCTTACCAAAACAAAGGTGAAGATTTTGAGTTTTGATTTTAAAACAAACAAACAAACAACCAAACAAAAAAGGAGCACCTTCAGAGGTCCCTGCAATATGTTTGTGGTTTATTACTCCAAGGAAATATGCATGCCGTTTTTGCCAGCTAACAAAATACTTTCTAACAAGGCATTTTGACAAAGCTGAAAATATCTTTGACAGATGCAAGTCATTTTGGCTTCAAGTGCACATCTTAGAAAAAGCAATCTCAGAAAAAATGTCTTTTTTAAGTAAGTGCTGGCATGAAATTCAGTCTTCAAGTGACAGGGCTGGAAAGGCTATGCATATTTGTATTCTATACAGGATAATAGCTATCTTTCAACCCACACAAATGCTTTCTGTTTTCCTTCTTTTAAAGAAGAAAAAAAAAATCTATTTTCTTTCCCAACTTTTGGATACTGATAAAGTTTATTACTTCAGCCGGCTACGATTAGTTTTTACATGTAGCTAGGTGACCTCTGCTGGTAGACTCTTATCATAACTGCAATAATTCACACACAAGTACCGATGCATTGGTATGCTGGTAAGTGCTGCCCTACATACACAAAACAACAGCATACACAAGAAGATACAATCCCTGCTCTGAGAAATGAGACTCCCACGCTAGAAAGGTGTGAAAACAATATTGTCTAACCCAGCTTTCTCTACTGACAGATGTTTTATAGGGCACTTTTTTGCAGCTTTAATAACAGGTATGACCATCTCAGGATGGGCCATTGATGTTTATTCAGCATAATGGTCTAAACGTTTGCTATTGCTCGGAAAGCCCCTACACTTCATCCTGTTAGAAGCAGGCAGGTTGTTCCGAGGGAAGGATTAGTCTCCACTTGCATTCCTTTCTTGTACTCTTTCTCATACCATCTGCTAACAGCCATTGTTGAAGAAAGGATACCAGCTAAATGGACCTTTATTCTGACTCAGCACACTTGTAGACAGTATGTCCGCTATGATACGGCGGCACAGTATAATTTGATACTTACTTAAAAAAAAAAAAAGGAAGCCATTCACCTGAGAGATCACAATGCGACTTGCAGTTAACAGCCTTGGTCTTTGTGATAGCCAAGGTCATTTCTATTATTACAGCACAGTGCACGGAAATACCACAAATACCAAGAGAGCCTTATCTATTTATCATAGGTGAAATTGGCACGCTTTGCAGCACGGCAACTCCACTTTGGATCACAGGCATTTGAGTTTGCTTGAGTTTATACTCAAAGGCTGGCTTTCTCAGCTGGGAGCTCAGTGGGTTTCATGCATGTATGCAGTTGCCCTGACATTGCTGCGGCCGTTTCTCAAGTGCCCAGCTTCCACTCTGACAGCTCAACACAAGGCAGCAAACATAAATACGTGGGGACAAAACTCACCCTGACCTTGCCAGAGTAGCAGGAGGACCAAACCCAAAGGCTGGGCACGGGTCTTTCCGCTTCCCGACAGCACATCGCCGCTTGCCACGTTAGAAAAGGGGGTTATACCTAACTCCTCACAGCTGCTGCCGAACCCAAACCGCTTCAGACTCCGGAGCCCACCCGGCTGGGCCAGCGGGGAGCGGGCTGAGGTCGGGCAAAGCCAGGTCTCCTTTACCCCCGCCGTACCTCAGCGCTGCCCGTCTCTCCGGCGGGGGGGGGGAGGGCGGAGGGGACGTCGTCGGGTCCTTCCCCCGAGGTGGCGGCGGCGGGAGCAGCGAACCGAGCCCCCTCCGGGTGCCGGAGCCGCTCCAACGGCCGCCGCGAGCCTGAGGGGCGACCGCGACAC
>JANHGB010000078.1:0-14311 GCA_026283785.1 Coracopsis vasa | reverse complement strand
CTGAGGCTGGATCTTATTCTATCCTTTTCCTATGTGCTGTCCAGGTCAAAATCGACTGTGATGGCTAAAATGCAACATGGGCCTTCCACTCTCAGGTGGTTCAGTATAAATGCTGTGTAGTAGTGGATATTTTATGGCAGTGGCTTTTTGGAATCTCATTTGCACATTTGTAAATTAGCAGGAGTATTTTACTATTGCTGGGTAAACGATGATTTCAGAAATCAGTATTACACTTCATTGTTAGGGAGAAGAACATCTTATTTTAATACATCTATTTTAGTGTTGTTACAGCCTAAGTAAGATTAGATACTTCCTTCTGTGGAAAGAGAGAAAGAATCAAACTCATTCTCAATGCACAAGTGTGGTTAAGACAAGGTAATAGGGATAAACTGGGATGAAGGCTAGGAGACAGCTATATAGTTGTGTTTGTGTAACTGCTACAGAGGTGATGCTGGTCACCAGCATCAGTCCTTGCTGCCACTGTGGCATTTGACTCTGGGAGGGCTTTGAGAGAATATTTCTAATGTTGGCAGAATGTTCCTCATTCCAAAGAAATAACAAGGCAGAAGGCAGCAGGTTGGGTGGCAGTGAAGCCAGGTGTGACTGGCAGAGCAAGACTCCATGTCAGCTCTGCTTCATTTGTTTTACATTCAACTGTTCATTTTGAATGCCTGAGATCAAACACAGTAACCAGTGTTTCTGTTCAACATCCATTCCACTGCCCTCTCTGAATCTCAGACTAGATTTAGGTTTCTGAGTGGCATCAGACTTCCCAGAGTGATGCGCCTGTAGTATTAAATAGAATGTTCTGCCTTTCTCTTGTGGTAATAGTTCCATTTGACTGAAAAAATTATGGTCAATAATAGTTCTAAAAATTCACTTTGGTCTCAGTATAATTTTGAACTTTTTTTAACTCTGGCTTGACTTCATTGCTCCTCGTTGAAATGAGTTACGTGTCTGTTAGAAAGAGTCAGTGTTTCACCATTTCAGTTCTTTTTTAGCTTCGCACAGGGACTGATTCTCTGTCAAACTGATAAATGGGTGAAATCCCCTGGAAATCACCTTTGTGCTGGATGCATAGCAGACGACTACTTGAACTTCTCTGTGTAAAATTAATGGTGACTTTTAGCTATAATTCTGTCATAAAATCAAGCCTTGCAGTACAGACACCGCAAGAATAACAACTCCAAATATCAGAGGAGTTCATTTATTCATTGTTTACAACAAGCTAAAGTTTAAGATACAAGGTATTGTTCCATAGCCCCTTTTAAATCATAAATAAATACAATTGAAAATACCTAAGGGAGTTGTTTCTAGGATAAAGCATACAGAATGATTTTTCTAGCTGCTAATACTGAATGCATACTTGTGCACTCAGAGTATATTTAATCATATTGTGAACATCAGCTCAAACCCAAAGGGTGCATGTGTTATAAGATTGAATTTTACACATGCTATTTTTAGTTATCTAGTTCTGTGTATGCTGTAAATTGCGCTTTGTATGAACTTCTGTTCAGAGTGATCACATATGGGACCATAAAATTAGCCAAGATGCTCTGCTGAATGATAAATACTCCCTCTTGCATTGTTTTTTGATTAAGGGGCAATTGAACCACTGATAAAAATATAAAAAGAAAATAATATCCCTGCTTGAGAGAAAAGATTTGAATTTCCCCGAGAAATTAAACACAAATTAGTCCAACTGAACAATAGCATCATTAAATATAGTTCTTTTTAATGCTTTCCAAGGATCAAGTTACTGAGTGAGCTGCTTTTGCATTCCATTAGCTGCAGAGCCACTTTAATGCTGGTTTTATGCTGGTTTTGTGAAGCTGTTCTCCAGAAAACCTTTCTTTTCCAATAGTCATGTTTTCGATAGGTTTCCCCCACAGAAATAAAGATTAGACTTCACACATTTTTGCATGTGAGCTGTGATGAGGACTGTAAAGTATCTCTTACCCTGAAAACAAAGTTTGCATTTTGGGAGTATTTTCCTTGCGCTTGGAGCAGAAGCACACTGGTCTTGAATATCATGGAGCAGTAATGAAATAGAGACTCCAAATACCACTACTGGTGATTTGAACTCCTCTATTGGGTTCTTGCTTGCAAAAATTCAGTTTTAATAAGAAGAGTATTTCTTCTGATTTCCTGAAGGCTGTCAGAGGGCACAGATGACATGGTCGGGTATAATGAGTCCTTATTAAGAAAAGATTGCAGTTAGTATTTAATAGAGAGATTTTCAGCTCCAGTGGAAAACACCCAGCTGAACCCGTTATTAGTAGGATCTAGCACACGCATTTCAGCTGGTACTCAATAGGTGCCTGGGGAGCGAAAAAGCTACTTACGCCTGTATTAGGTGCATGTCTGGAGCTGCAGGAGGACTGTTCTCAGTTCTAGTGACCATTTACTGCATTTGCATAGCGTGTGGTACAATGAAGCAGCATCCTTAAACTGAGGATCTCAAAGGAAAAAAGGCAGAGATGTCACAGGCAAGTCTACGTGTTTGTAAATGTTAATCAAGTAATGAATGTGACCTTGTAAAACTTTGGAGCAAAATGCCTTTATTGGATGAAACCAAAAGGGGCAAAGGAAGCCAGAACAGAGAAAGCAATGTTTCCTGTTTATCATCTGGCTGAAGAACACCTGCTTGTGACACCATAACATCTGTCTAAGAAACAGTGAAGTTGTCAAAGTTGCTACCAGCACCCACATTCCAACCATGTTCCTACCACAGCCCTAGCTGAGGGTCTCCACATTCCGCTCAGACCCACCACTCCTCACAAGGCAGCAGGGAGGGCCCCCCAATAACTCCAACAGGGAAGAGCAGGGATTCTCCACAGGCTTCCCTGAGAGGAGTCCTCCATGGGTCATCCTTCATGGGAGGTGATGCTGAGAAAAGGGGCTGGCTCAGGGCATCAGCACGGAGCAGGAGGATGGAGCTAACATAGGCACAGCCTTTGGGATTTACAAGGAAAGGAAGGAAGGTGTGAACTCACCTTCTTGCTTTGTATAATTCCTTTTCCTTGAATAGACAATGAATGATCTTATTAAAATAAGTGGAACAAAATTTCTAACTTTATTGTGAAAGAGGTTCAAGAGATTTTGGCACAGAATTTTATTGCTAAGAATAAAGAGTCCTTTTGACTGTCTGATGCAGGAGACTGGAGTGAATGCACTTCATGCTTTCTTGGGGAAAAGGGGTGGAGGGAGGCTGGCAGGGCAGGGAGGTAACCCAGGATACAGGAAAACCAGAAGAAATTACTGAAGTGAAATGGTAAAAGTAATGGAAAATAAGATTTTAATACGGCAGCTGCAGTGCAGGAATAGGTGGAAATCTGTTGTGGGCATTGAGAACATGGATGTAGTAGCCAGGTGAAGGGTTCTTTTTATTTGTGAGGAATATATTTGCATCCAAATGTAGCACAGCTGTCTGGGTTGTGGGAATACATAATCTTGCTGTCAGAACAGCCCTCAAAAAGTCATGCAAAGCACTAATACTTCTCTTACTGATTTTTATTCCTTTAAGTCAAATGTAGACTGGATTTCATTTATCAAATACTTGAATTCATCTTGTCTACTGTTTTTAACTGGAGGAAAAAACTGTCTCAAAAATAGTATACATATATATGCACACATATACTATTTAGCCAACAAATCGCGTTACCTTTCATAATTTCATCACTTCCAATGTAGTAAGACCTTCTTGAAAAAAAACTTTAAAGTTATTTTGAGGAATATGGATATTTGGAAGCTTCCTACTGGGTCATTTAAAAACTGGAGTAGTAGAAGGTTGGTTTATGGATTTTTGTATACATTTCCCCACATTACTCTATAAAGTTATCAGTGATGAAAAAGAGGATTGAAATGTCACATCTTTTTAACAGTAGTTGCTTGCAGCTCTCTAATTCTTGTCTGGCAGAGCACTGACCTTTGCTGTTATCTGTCTATATGCATATATTATGTGTCTGTTTATTTATGTGAAATCTTGTTTTCAAAATGGAGTGGAAGGAGACCCTAACTGCTTAGGAAGGATTGTTTGTTTCATTTCTACACAAAGCTCCAAGCCCAATAGATCAGATTATTCTGTACCTATCAACGGAAAATCATGAGGATTTATATTTCCTGAGGCAACAGCAAAAGAGCCTGCGCTTTATTGTAGCTGCCTGCCAAGAGCAGTCATGCTGAACGAAGCTGCTATTGGATGTCACTTGAATCCTCTTTATTCAGAGGAGAACCATGAGAAGGTAGCTTTTATCCTCCAAATGACATTTTTAGTTATTTTGGTATTTGAAATTGGAAAGATATTTTTACTCTCGGGTACGGTTTTCTTAAAACCTCTTCTCAAGCTCTTTGTTTCTTGTGTTAAGAGACAGACAGAGTTACCATTTGTTTTTACTGCACATGAAGGTTCAGGTCATCTCTTATTTTGTCCGGATGAGTTCACCCATTGCTGCTAACAACGTTCTAAGTTAAAATAGATACTTTAAAAAATGCCAGCAAACCCCAACAAAAACACATACAGGAAAAATGAGGCCAGAAATGGGGACAGAGTGGTAAAAAAAAAATACTAAGGATAGACTGAGGAAAGCTTTCATTTATACTAACATTAAATGACAACCCAAGTAAATGGCCTGGCCTAAATTCTGGTTTATTCCCTGCATAGTTCCCTACCGTTAACATTAAAGTGCAAATATATCTGGCAGCTGCAGTTGTTGGCTTGAAGTCTGTGAAGAAGATCAGTCATTTATGACGTAGTCAAGTTGTCAGTCAGGGCTGGCCTGCCTATGAGAAAGCAGGTCAGCTTGGGGGAAGAAGAGACAGTGGGAGAAGGCACAGAGCTCCAGAAAACAGAACGCTGCAATGAGGGCACGGTGAGGGAAAAACTGGAGCATGGGGAGGAAAGGCGATTGGAAGTTGGCAGCAGCAGTTTGCCCATGGTCTCCGCAGTGTTCTCCCCCTTTGCAGCCATGAGGCTTTCCTTACTTCCCTGCGTTGCCTTTCCCCCATGAACAGTTACAAGCTTTGTTCCCAGGGAGGTTTGCACCAGTAGTTTTGGCATGGAAGGGTTTGAGTGATTTTTGGCAGCAACCAGAGCAGAGCCCATCCTTTGTAATGTTTTCTACCTCTGCTTTCTTTCTTCAGCCAATGCTCCAGAATAAATTCTACCTTTTGATGATGTGTCGAGATTTCAGTCATTTGTGTTCTAAGGTTGAGAAAGATGGAGGGAGGAGGAGGAGTGCTGTTTGACAGACATTTTATGTCAGGATAGATCTGTGCAAGGTTTTACCCTTACACAATAATCCTGGAAACCAGTAAACAGTGAGAAACAGATCTGGGATGAATTTTTGCAACTTAGCCCATGTAATGAATGACACTGGCCTAGCTTGTTGTCAAGTGTCATCTGGCTCTGGATGAGGGAGGCAGGAGGAAGGAGTAAATGGCTTGAATCATCTTCCTGCACTGGCGCTGTGGAATACATATGGAATGGCAAAATCCTCTCCTTCTAGTGTCATTAAAGATGTCCAGAAAATGTCACACAAATGTACTGAGAAGAGAATCCTCAGCTGACAGATTGATGAACTAGTGCAGGATTTCAAAGATTCCCATTTTTTCACTGTCTGAAAAAGAACAAGTGGATTTATACGAGCTCATGATGCTCTGCTCCAGGTTCTCCAGCTTGTCTTCTGTGGTCTTAGGGGTACAGTAAGTTACTAAATAGATGATACAAGGAGAAACACAGAGGAAAACCTACTTTGCTGAAAGTCATGTAGAAGATCAATGCAGGATTTCAGGGTGGCATCTTCCAGGTCAGTAGGGTTGGATTTAGGGCACATTAGTTTGGTGGTAGAAACATGACAATTGTACATGCTCTTGTTTTTGAAGTGCTCAAGGAATGGCATTAATAACTGTGTGAAGCATTTCTGAATCTCCAGCTAAATGGTGCATTTGGACCATTTAAAATTAAAATATTGTTTTATTTGACTAAACTTTGAACTGTTTTCTAAAAAAACTATTTTGTTTTGTTTACAAAATATGCTAAAAAAGCATATTGATATTTTTGTAAATTGATATTTTTCTCTCACTTCCCATATTTTGTTCCCAGTGTTATGCAGCTGTATAATGTAGATAGACATTAGAGATGGGGACAGACAATGCAGGCCAAAGTCTCTTTCTGTGTATAAGCAAGAGAATCATCACCAAAAATTACCCAACAGTATTTTGTTTACAACTTTTTTTGGTAAGCACTTCCTCAGATTAAGCAAAGCAAAAAAACCCAAGCCCAAACTTACAGTGTGCATAGTATTTACTGTGTAAATAATAATTATTAGAGATAGTAGATCATGTATTTAGTTCTCTGCTTCTAGGAGTGGTAATTACAGAGAATAATGATCTTCACACATCACTTGCCATTGAAGTCTCATATAATAAGAGGTATCAAGATAGCTTTTCTCCCTAAATTCGCTACTGAGTTAATAATTGAAATAACTGTATTTAGAAAAGACTGCTTGAACGTGTGACACATTGGGACTTGATGTTACCCCAGTCGTGTGCTTTCTGCTGTTAGGGTGCAGGGGCTTTGTCTTGCTACCAGAAAGGTTTTTGAGAGTTTAAAGTGAGGGGTAGAATGGAATCAGCTGCCTAGAAAGCTTTTGGCAGCTGGCTGTGGGCTCGATTTCCCTAAGCAGGGAGGGATAAGGGAGCAGAGATCAGAACAGGGCCATCCTGTACACTGCTATTGACATAGCTGAACTCTCTGGAATGTTGTGTATTTTCAGGAGTGGCCAGGTTGTCAGAGGCAAGGCAGGTTTCCTTTCTGCAATGACAGAAATGTTACAGCTTGAGAAGGTGAAGGAGAGGTGCTCAGGCAGAGCTAGTTCTTTCACTGAGGTTCTCATTATACAATAAACTGTAATTGTAAATGAACTTGGCAACGGGAATGCAGCTCCTGACAACTCTTATCCTTTGTTCCTAGTCTCCTGTACTGTCAAAGGAAAGGGTGACCATCCTGTCCCAGCCATAAATGAACATGGCAAGAGAAGATGGATAAATAAGATAATCCTGCACTGTACAATCGCAGAATGGGCTAGGCTGGAAGGGATCTTAAAGATCATCCAATGATGTAGCATGACAAATTATTCCCATATTAGCTAAAAGTTTATGATCAAGTTAAATTATATTTCTGTGTTTTCTTTCTTCATGTGACAGAAATCAAGGCATTAAAAACCTCCTTAGTGCTGGTCAGCTTTACCTTTACAGCTTGGTAATTGCAGATTCCACTTATTCCTCTTGGAATAAATAATCACTGCAAGATAATAAACAGGCATGACAGTCTCTTGGAAGCTTTTTGTTATTATAGTATCATTTAACACATTAGCTGGTTTTTTTGTTTGCTTGTATGAGGATGAGTAAATGAGCTTTTTAACTTGCCATGGTTTTCCTCTTACCATGAGTAGATTTTTTCTTTTATGTTATTTGTCTTACTTTCATGGTCTTACTTTCTACTCATCTTGTACTGGCGTAAGATGATTCACTTTCAGGAGTAAGTGCCAAATATGCCTGTGGATGAACACAGGCTTTAAAAGTCAGCGCTTCCTGCAAGCTATTCCAGAGTGTTTTCATGTAGATATATGAATATTGCTTCTTGTTGCTGGAGCATTTTTAGGACCATTGTGGTTTGCTGTATTGTGGTGGGGTTTTTTAGTTTGTTTTGGGGAGTTTTTTGGTGTGTTGTCTTTTGAGTTACATATGTTGGCACAGTGATTTCAATAGTTACTTCTTTCATGCCTCTGAAACCTTACTTACACTGAGTCATCACACTTTGGACCTGATTGATATGCTGGTTCGAATTTAGTGCTAACACTTTGGAGGGGGTATTACCAGGGAGCATGTTTTCCTGATGGGAGCTTTTGTTTTTATCTGAGTGGGTGTAAACCACTTACTTCAGGCACATCTGTTTTAATGTAGGTTTTCTTTGTGCTATCATCAGGCACAGGAAGATAATAATTTCAAATGTGATAATTTAATACCAATTTTATAGGAAAAGATAATGGTTTTAAAATCAAAGACACACAAACAGGCGTATTAGAAAACAATAGAGTGGGTGAATCACCTCATAGTGAAATATGACATTAATTTTCTTTCAAATATGTTACATAAATATATAGTCTCTGTTACATCCTATGTAGGTTTTTAGTAAGTTTTCTTTTTACTCTCAGAATTCCGATATGGTTTATTCTTTGTGAAGGGGGTGAACAACCACCCACAACCTGATGCAATGCCTGAAGTACAACGGATAAGCAATAAAGTACATGACAGAGAACATCTTGCTAATCTCAGAGCAACAAATGTACAGGAGTTACTTTACAGACTTGAAAAAGACTTTAAATCAACTTGGCATTGCTCCTCTCTATGGATGAGATTTCACTTAAGAAGACTTACTTTATTTGCTAAATAGCTAGTCTTAGAAAGTTGGTATTAAATCTACAGTCAGTAAGAACTTATGCTTCAAATTCTAGTTCTCCTTTCTTCTGCAGGTTGCCCTCACTGCTAGTTTTTCTTCCAAGCTTCCAGTTTTCTCATATATGAAGCTCTTGGCCCCTCTGGATTCCAGTCAATCCTGTTTCTGTGTTATTTACAAGTCAATGTGACAAGGCCTTTCTGCTTTTAGAGATGGTGCTGGATAAGCTGGGGAAATCCCTAGAATCTAAAGATTAAGATCTAGAATTCTAGAATCTTTACGAGGCTGAAGAACTGTAACCATAGATTCTGAGGAAACTGTAAGGGGCATGGACTTCTTAAAAGTATGGGACCTTGATGGATCTGATTTCTCATATGATTTTGATGGACAGTAGGTATCTGTTACAGAAAAGCCTTTTCCTACCTGGAATCTAGCAGAGGAAATGGAAAAGTTTTCAAAGGGAAGGTTGCTAGAGTATTTTAACATAGTCAAAACTGTACTGATCTGTAGCGGCACTGAAGGAATGACAGACCTGCTTTGGCAGACACCTTGCATGGAAAAATTAACTTCTGCAAGGAAGTTTTAACAATTTAGGACAACTTTAAGAAGTATGACTACAAACCTGTCTTGTGTGTAAGCACAAACACACAGCAAAAGAGTATGGCTGGCTACTGGCAAGTCCTCATAGAGACACGGGGATGTCTCGTCCATCTGACATTATGAATGAGTGTTGGGCAGTAGATGGAGCTCATTGTTTGTAATACTGGATGAAAATACTGTGTTTAAAAAGTTCCACCGTGTATTTCTTATGCCTTTTTGTTGTTGTTGTTGTTTCCACTTAATTCAAGTGACCAGAGAATTAAGGTACCTTACACTTCCCTCACTCCAAAGCAGAAGGGTTGGCAGGTCAGTGCTGGTTTGGTAGGGGTGGTGTATTTGGAAGAGGTGAGAGACAAGTCTTTTGGGGAGAATTTTCCTATAAAGGACAGGATGTTCAACCTCTCCGTCATTCCTGTCCCATCTCCTTGTGATGAATAATCAGATCAAACTTGGCTGCAGTCTCACAGGCTGCAGTTCTGCCCAGCAAAGACATCATTCTTAGTATTCTGACAAGGAGAGGGATGGCCAGAGGACTGAATTCATAATGGATCTCAAACACTGCCCCACCAATCATGCAAAAAAAATGCCTCTGAGAAAATATTAGGTAAGCATTGCTCTAAGATATTATATACACGTGAGCTCATGCATTTGTCTCCCCCAAAACAACCCAAACTGACGAAAACCAATTTAAAAAGAAGTTCAGCTGATACATGCTCATATAGGTTTAGAGGAGTACATTTTGTATGAAAAGTGAAATCGCTGCTGTTCATGTTTTTAGACTCATTTAGAAATGGATGCTTGAAGAACCCTTTTCCTCACCCTGGAAATGAGTAATATTAGCAGAAATCTATAATTATGATGCGCTATAATCAGTAGCATCAGTCAAGTGAAAAAACCTTCATTTTACGTTTCATGTGGCTAGATTTGCTTTGCCCTTGCTAAATTTAGCTCTTTAAACTGTACAAGTGGTTTGTAATTGTGCTGCAACCAGAAATGCAGTGAGTATTAAGGCAAGTTTTTGCTTTGGTTTGGTCTTTCGAGAAATTCAGTTTTCCTATCTGAGATATATTTAGTAGAAAAGTAGAAAATCCAAAGTATTGATAAGTTCTGTGCAAATGCAAACTGTATGCAAAGATCAGCTGTCTGGAGGTACTATTTCTTTTGTTCCAATTCAGGCTTTTGGTGTGCACATGTAAGACTGTGAATTTTCTGTTATTTAATGTGATGATTGAATTCTTGTATGATACAATCATTATCACAGGGCACATTCTGGTTTTTCCCCAATTCATTATCCTCAAATGAAGGTTTAAGGTCTACATTGTACTGCAAGATTTCCAGTTGTAATTAGTAAACAGTGCAGAGTAGATAATACAAATTGAAATGAGAGTTGGTATCCTTAGGTAACAGGGACTAGATGGTGTGTGTCACAACTTTGTGGCAGAAATTCATGTCAATGGCTGGTAGGGAGCATGCAGGAGATGAGCTTTAGGCTACTTGTGGAGGTGTTTTTAAAGAACATGATCCATTTAGAGCGAGAGAGTTAACTGGTTAAAAGTGAGGAAGATCATGTAACTGGAACTGTGATGATGACAAGTTCAGAAACACTGAGTAAAGTTTTCAGAGGCAACCTTGGTGGAAGAGTCTTGAGATGTGAGGGTGAAAACTCTTGATAGATTGCTAATATGTGTATTAGAGTGGCTCAGAGGACATTTTCCAAATGTACAATAGCTAGTTAGATCAATGCTGTAACTACAGAAAATGTACCTCTGTTTTCTCAAATCTAAAAAATAAGGTTTCAGCCCTAGAACAGATGCATTAGTGCTTTTAATGTTGACAAAAAAAACATGTAAATCCCTACTACTGGTTTTAATTTGGAAATACACTTTTTAAACTGCAGTTGTTGCTTTGAAATGTAATTTTCACTACCCAATCAGCTCACCATTATGCAGTTTGTCTCCTGTCTGTGTTTTCTCTGCCTGCAGCATTCATGAAGCCAGTCTAATACCAGCATGCAGTGAAACCTCAGTTGAATACATCTCAAACAAGGTAGCAGATGTTTGGGGTTTCATTATGAAGGTACCAATTACAATTCTGCAGTTAGGTGCAGTTTCTCTTTGGCACTTAAAGAAAAATGTTCAGCTCATTTGTTGTTCATGGAAATATAGCAAGCATTTTGTCAATTATAAAGTATCGAAAATCTATGCAATCTGTTAATCTATTCTTAATTTTAATCAGTTGGGTTTAGAAATGGCATGTTTGTCCCTGCTGTGTGTTCAGACGATATCTGTAATAGGGGAGCATGACGCTTCTTTCTTTATAGCTAGCTTGAACCGAAACCTTGTACTTAGACTATATTTAAAGTAAATTGGATGTTAATTAAAGTAAGTTAATAACAATTGCTATGTCTAATTATTTTAGGTTATAACGTCAACAGCTCTTGTTGCAGTTAAACAAAGCTGGAATGGCACTAGGATAAATCTACCAATTGCCAGTTCCCTGTGAACGGGACTGTACAAAAGGACAAGAGTGGAGATTTTTAGTGTCCAAATTTGGAAATGGAATACATAATGTTCAGAGTGTGAGAGCCAGACTGTCCCATAATGATACATTTTAAGGGAACATAGGAATGGTTTTGATCAGTAACAATGGGAAAGTCCCTTCATACAGAGAAATACCGTCTTACACTATAATAAATATATCAAGGCTCTTCTGGGAAAATATGGAGGTGAATCTGTGTCTGTAAAAATTAGTTTAATCCCATCTGGAAACACTAAAGATGGAATATCCTAATTGTAACTGAGATTAATCAGTAGTGTCACAAGAAGGCAGAGTTTGTTCTTTGCACTGTAACATGGTGTATTATTGTACCTCTGTTTAAATGCAGCCATGAACTGTTGTCATTTGAATGGAGAGATTTAAAAATATTATTTCTTAAATTTGAAATACATCAAGTCTTCACTTTCCATTCTTTTAATCTTGAAATGTAGGCTATTTGGTATAAAAGAAAAAAGTTCAAATTAGAGAACGAGAATAACCCATGTGGCATGTCTTGATTACGGAGTCACTAATGAGCTGCAATGTCTAAATATAAGTTT
Organism: Coracopsis vasa; assembly: GCA_026283785.1. Lineage (NCBI taxonomy): Eukaryota > Metazoa > Chordata > Aves > Psittaciformes > Psittacidae > Coracopsis > Coracopsis vasa. Next base: position 2,158 of record JANHGB010000078.1, on the reverse strand, counting down.
TAAAAGATATCAGGTAATGTTTTCATAATTTGAAATCAGGAATCCTTGCTCTGGGCCCCATTAAATTAATTACATAGATAAATGTAGTTAAATTTAGCTTTGTTAACTACCTCAGATATTGCTTCTCCTCTTGTTATCCCTTTTTCTCTGCTTGAGAAGCTGAAGGAAATAGCAAGTTTTGTTCTACTTAGTTCTAACACCAAGTAGAACAACCCTAGGAGTAGTGTTCTCATATGAATAGTGCACATTGCTCATGTGTCAAAATTTTGCATGTCTGAAAATTTATGCACAGACAATAGAAATGTTTTGTCTGTTCTTGAGAGTGAATTGAAAATCTGATGATGTAGGGAGTAGAAAATGGACAAGAAACAGGTTGAAACCTGCTCACAGGGGGTTGGGATTACAAAGTCCAGCTGGAAACTGATCACTAACAGTGTATCCCACTGTATCCCCAGTAAGGGGGGCAAAGCTGTTTCATGTCATTAATGGCCTGGATGATGGAGCTGAGGGCCTGACATGCAAGTGGGAGGCTGAGAAGGCTAGGACTGTTCAGCCTGGAGAAAAGAAGGCTCATGGGGATGTTATCAATGTGTATAAACACCTCGTGGGAGGGACTAAAGAAGATGGAGCCAGACTCTTCTCAGTGGTGCCTGATGAAGGGCAAAAAGGCAGCAAGAGCAAATTGAAACATGGGAAATTGCATTTAAATGTAAGAAAACAAGTTATAATGTGAGAGTGGTCAAACACTGGCACAGGGTGCCCAGAGAGGTTGTGGAGGCTTCATCCTTGTGGATACTCAAAACCCAACTGAACACCGCCCTGAGCAACCTGCTCTACATTACCCTGGGCTTAGATGGTTTCCCGAAAGAGGAAGGCTGGTGCTTGTCAGCCCCAACTACTCTGTAAGTCTGTGACAGATGTGTGCAGGACTGGCATATCCATCTTTTACTTTTAACTAGTGATAAGAAGAAACAATTTTCATGGTTTTCCTAATATTCTTTTGCCCTATACTTTTTTTAATTCAAATGGAACAAAGGTAAATTTGTCCTTCAAACTTTAAGTGTAATCTAATTATTTGCTATTAAAACTAAGGGTAAAGCATTAGCTCTCTTTGAATGTAAAAGTAGGTAACAGTCAATGAGAGAGGGAGTAGAGACTGTCACACCAGGCTTTCAGTCTGTTCTTCATGCATGATTTATCTTCTTTCATAATCACTCTGGAGGGAATTTATAGCTAGTACCATTTTTGTCTTACTACCGTTATGTGAGCCGAAACATGTACGAGTCCATCTTCACTGAGCCACACCACTTGCTGCTCCCTGAACTTTGCCATGGTGATGGGAAATGTCACACGGATACATTACATAATTACAGCTGGCCTTGACATTATTTGAGGCAACAAGAGATGCTGAAATACACTGGTTTCATGCTGTATCTGACTAAACTTGTATCCATCTCGAGCACTAGTGATGAGGATTAGATGGTACCACAGCATTGCTTTAATTAAATAGATTGTTGTATCATTTTCAGGTTATTCTTCAGATAATATAAAAAAAATAATTATTCTCCTCCTAAAAATCTCTTGTGGTTTAAGCTCAGCCTTTAACTCAGACTGAAGCCAAAAGCACAGTACTGCACCAGCGACTAAGAAGGAGAAAAGTAACTGTTACAGCAGAACCCAGAACAAAATCAAGTAACTGTCCTGCATGAGTACTAATCTGATACAGAAAGCCTGAATTTGAGTATCCTCCAACTGTTGTGGTAGATCTAATTATGCCAGTTTTACCTAACTGATTCCATTGCTCTGCCTACTGTACAAATATATTGTTTCTTACACCCTGTACAGTGATAAGTCAAACATTTCCAATTTCCTAGAAACTTTGAGCAGATCTGGTAAGTAAATGGTTGTCAAATAACAAGGTGGGGGCCTGTGACACTGCTGTCACTCATCTGAGGAGCCTGCTCCGTGTTGGCTGGGGCACACAGCACATGTCTGGTCAGTAGAAGGAGGTCTTTTAAACTGCTTCACTATTAGTATTCGTATTATTAGTACTCATTTCTTGCTGAGACAGCAGAACAGAGGAGTCCAGAGGAGGCCATGGAGATGCTGCGAGGGCTGGAGCAGCTCTGCTCTGGAGCCAGGCTGAGAGAGCTGGGCT
>JANHGB010000075.1:0-18335 GCA_026283785.1 Coracopsis vasa | reverse complement strand
GAAAAAGTTGGTAGAAAATTATTCTGTCATCTAACTTGCTAGCTAGTGAGAATCTATATGGCTATTAAGCTCCGAGTGGTTAGCGTCTTGAAACCTTGCCGAAGGACACAAAGAGATCACAGTTATTAGAAGTGAAATGGGACACAATTAGAACCCTCATTTCCAATAGTCCTTTGCTGCTCTCTGAAGCGATCAGCATGGCATCTGTCTGTTTCTTCACTGTAGATGCCCAAGTATTGTCTGCAAATAACGCAATCAACTACATTACTGATAATGCTTATAAAATCCTTGGTGACCAGGAAAGGACCTTTCTTACCTCAGATGTCAGTTGTAGGAGAAAATAACCAGAAGATGTGACAGATACAGTTGTATATAGCATTACAGTCCCTGATAAACCAGAATGGCACTAAGGCTTACAAAACTGTTAATACCATGACTCTAAAACCTGGTTTCATATGCAAAAAAAACCAAACAAACCACCTCTGGTAGAAATTTGGATGTCTGGATTAGTTGTGAAATAAGACACTTCTAAATAGTGACCTTGCTGAGAGAAAGAACATTAGTGATAGCCACAGCATCAATGAGATATGTAGTCCTGAAAGAGTACTCCATTGAGAAAGATGTATTGATTTCAAAGAGTTAGAAGTGATTCTTGAGTATTTTGACTTCATGTGCCCATGTGTTTCAGGCCAACAATGTGGATCATTAATGAAATAATAGTCAAGTGCATTTCAGATTTCTTCTGAAATCACTTTGAAACTTGTCTTTGCAGGTTAAATGTGGGATCAACCCTATAGACTTGAGAGGATAAACTGAAAATATAATTACTTCTATTATTTTTTCACAGAAGCTTTATTGTGTCTAGTCACTCTATAGAATTTATGGTGCGCTTTATATGAATTGTTACTTACTTGGCTTTTAATATGACTTTATACTGAAGAGTTTCTTAGTGGAAATTCAGTACTAAAACTCAAGTTTCCTGCTTGAGCAACAGTATGGATTGTTAGATTCAGGTCTCGAAGTCACCAGGTGCTGGCAAACTGCAAAACTGCAAACCAGCAAACAGCTGATAGCTCCAGAAGCAGTGATATTGCTGGTTGTTGTATTGGAAACATCCTTGACCATAAGCTATTCTAACTTATAAAAGGGAATCTGCTTGTGGGACAAAAAATAAAGGTGAGTAAAATTATTCAGTGTTAAAGGCAACTTTGCTGGTATTCCTAGCGCTGACTAGATCGTCTTATGAGTCATGCAGATGTACACACATCCTGAAGTCACTTGGTCTCACTACTTGGCATACTTTCCGGATGTTCTGATCTTGCCAGTTTAGTGTTTCCTTCAGGTTTACTGAAATACTTAGTGGCAGATATTGTTTCAATTCTTTGGTTTTAACATCTCATTCTCCCCTCGTTATCTCTCTCCTTTGTGTTTTTACTTCTCACCTTTAGTCAGCTGAGCTCTCCTGGTGTCCTCAGTGCAGAGACACTGTCCTTCCACTCTTTAATTCCCTTCTCTGTAAGTCTCTTTATCTGCACTCTGTGTCTGATTGCTCCATACACCATCCTCCTTCCTTCCATCTGCCAGTCATTTTATTCTAACTGGGCTATTTCTCCTCCATTCCTGATTGAACTTCACCAATCTTCTCTCTTCTTTTCCAGACTCTCACTGTTTTATTGCTTTGGCAGCATGAGGTATCTAATTTGCTTTCCATCCCCTCTTTTTAACTCCATTGGCCAGCTTTACCTTTCATTCTGCTCTTTGGCCTTGTTATGCCTCTTCCATGCTTTTATCACCTCCCACCTCCACTCCAATTATAAACATTGAATAGGGAAGCAGTTGGCAGTCAGCTTTGTGGCTGCTAATGTCCTTTGAATGAGTCAGAACCCAGGGAGTGAATGAAACAAACAGGTTTAATTTGGTCAAGTTGTCTCATTTTATAAGAGCATGGGTCCCAATCATATATTCCTGGTGTCACCATTTCCAGTGGCCTAGTGGGTGAGTGAAGCCCCTAACACTGTTCCTTAGCACTGACACTGCCATCTGTGTATTTCAGGCTTTGGGTTGTTGGGTTTTTTTTCTGGAAGAAGAGGTAGGTTGCAGGGAGGGGGTCTTTGTTCTCTCTCTTCTTTCCCCCCACCCGGCCCCAATTCATAAATTTCCTTATTCTCTTTCCAATGCCTTTTTTTTTTTTTTTTTTTTAAACTTTGCTCACCTTTAAGGCAAAAACTTTTGAAGATAGGTTCTGTTCTAGAAGCTGAAGAACAAGGTAGTCAGGCTTGGCATTGCAATGATTTCTCTCAACTGCAAGAATGCATAAAGAGTGGTTTCCCTTGGATGTGTGGATCCATTGATTGCAGTACCTTAAGAACATACAAGCACTGGCTGAAAAGTGTTTCACAGCTGAGACGTTTTGTCAGTCGTCTTTGTGGATTCTCTGCCATCTAATACATTATGAGCTCTTATATCCACCTTTCCCTTAGACACTTACAAGGTCCTCTTCCTCTGTCCATCTGCTGATTTTCACAGGTCTTGTGATAATTTAAATTTGTACTCCTCTGCAAAATCAGCCAATGTGTTAAAAACTGGGTAGATAGGTGGTAAGAGAAAGTAAGGAAAAATGCTGTCAGATGCAAACAGTAAGATCAGTTTTTAAGAGTCCAGCTCCTGAGGCATAATGCCAAATATGTCCTATATATCTTAGTTGCAGCTGAGGGTTTTTCCATGCTGCCATTCTGCTGATGCAGGGAAAGGCAATTGCATTACCTTTCCAGTGACTTATGGTAGGAGTAATTACATGTATGATGTTATTAGATTCTCTACATCCTGCATTATGACAGTTATGATTGACTTATTGATGAATTCATTAATTCAGTCCAGAGGACAGAAGTTTAAATATGACTTTTTAAGATTTTCACATATAGGCTTGACAAGCTGAAAAATGTCTTAATGTCTGATTTACCGTTCTTTGAAATCACCAGCTTTTCCAGACTTATTAGTTCCAACAGTTATTAGGAAATAAAAGTCAATTAGCGCTTCCAGTATATGCCATGAAAATATATTTCCCCAAGGTGTAGATGTGTTACTTGGTGAAATTGCTAGCCAGTTATGGCCTGTCAGTACGCAGGATGTGAAAGCTTTGGATACATCTAAATAATAATGAGAAAATCAGTTTACGCTTCACATACTGCAAGAAGTCAATAAACAAAACTTCCCAATGTCCTTTGGAAAGCTGTGAGATACTCTGGGCTGTCATTCCCATTAACAGATGGATAACTTAAAACAATGTGGACCTTTATTATGTGCATGTTGAGTGGATGAAAGGAGTGACTTTCAGTGAATATCGTCGTATTTTATAACCTACTTAAAGTGAGATATTTACTTCCCAGAGAGAAAAACCCTACTTTACTGAAATTCCTAAACATCTCATCCTTCCAACCATCTCACCTTTCTGCTGTGATGTCGTGTGTTAGAGGAGATGCACATGCTTTCAGCCTAGCTCCTGCTTTCATGCAGTTTCATCATTCCTACTGGCTTCTTCCTTCTTTCATCCCCATTCCCTCTTTTGGTCCTTTGGCATTATTTTCATATCAAATAAGAAGAGGCCATCTTTTCAGGATAAGTCCTTTGGTAAGAGATGGCAACCCAGCTGCTTCCTCTCTTTGTTTTTAACTCTGTGCTTTAATGTTGGGAAAGATGTTTTCTTTTCTGAAAGGGAACAGTCATTCAGGGTGAATTTCTCTCCTTTTCCCTCTTATTCTTCTTTTTCTTCTATTTTTTGTCTGGGAAAGAGTTCTTTCATCAATTCATTGAAAAATAGACACATGGATTTTCATATCTTTTCAATATTTTCATATTAAAAAATAGACACACATGGATTCTCATATCTTGGCAGCTTTTACTTCCACAGCAATCCATATGCATTCCGGTTTCATTAGAAAGATCTGCAGAAGGTAACAAGCTCTTAATTAATGTTGAGTTAAAATGGCAAAATAAACTTGCTTTAATTGGGCCAGGATCATAAGACCCAGGATTTAACTTCCACAGAGAGGAGTCACTATCATGGACTAAGCAGCAGCAACTATTATCTTGTCACAAATCAAAAGTTATACTGAGGTGGGCAAGATGATAGGTTAAAAGGTCATGGACTCAGAATCAGCGTAACAAAAAATATTTGCTGTGATTAAAAGAAAGAGCTGAAAAATACTAGGGAAGCTTAGGATGTTTGTGCATCTCTGTAGTAATTTGCTTAAGTATAGTAATAGCTATAGAATACCTGCGTTTTAAATATATGTACCTAGGCAGGACTGTTCTTTTTTAAATTAAAAACTTAAGTATTAGGTGCTCTTCAGAACTATATAAACTTCCTATTAATCAGCCTGACATACAAAGCTGAAAGGTGTATTTTACTGATGGGAGTAGATAAGGAAGATTAAATGGCAGTATTATCATTTAATAATGGGGGAGATCTGACCTTGCTCTATGCTTAGCTATCTACCTTTATACAAAGAGTTCTATGGAAGACTGTTCCTAAAGCATTGTGGAAGACTGGTTCTTCAGATTTAATGTTAGCCATCATGAACAAATGAGTTATAGTAACAGTCATGTAAAATGTTAAGATGATGTTTAGAGATGGATTCTCCACTACCTTCCTCTTCATCTAGTGATTTTCAACTGTAGTGTTGTACATCCACTTCACAGACTTGTAAAGAAAAGATCAAGAAAGGTGGGAGCCTTGTGTCAAGTCCTCCTACTCCTCTTCGCCCGAGTAGTGGTGTATGTGAATGGCTTCAGAGCTGCAAAATCGTGTTTAGAATGTCCTAGCCATATAGAATAGAAATACTAGGGACCACATTTTTCTTTCTTGTTTATCAGTGTGAGTTTTCAGTAGTGCCACTTAATTCAATTTTAGATACTCCAAATATACTCTTTATCTTAGAATAATTAAATAGCATTCTGCCTCTGTATTTTGTGCATACATTTAAATGAAATTAAAAAACCAGTAATGCTGAACTGCTTCTACTGCATGGAATGTAGTAAGAGAATAAGAGTTCAAGTGTCTTTCTGCAGAGCCAGGAGTATAAGCTTGAACCTTGCCCTGAGCTTTTGCTTTAACACCACCTTGTATCTGTGGACCTTGTCCATTGAGTTCAGAAATCAAAGACTTCTGGACACAATATGAGCCAAATAATTTTGTTGTGTGCTATGAACCACAGAAAAGGACCTAATCTTTTTTTACCACTGATAGATGGATGATCAAATGGCCTTTGCTTATATAAAACACCTTGTGCACAAAATTGAAAAGTATTTTGCGTTAAATACATGATCAAGATTTTTTTTTAATTCCATAAAAATCTTGACACATGAGTAACTTTTGTTCACATAAATGTCTTGATGTAGCATAACTAGTCTTCCTTCACCAGATCCTGAATCCCTATTAAGATATTTCTCCTACCTTTTAACTACATTTGTCACTGGAGATTTCCACCAAATTCCATTAAATGCTGGTACTCTGCACAGTAAATAGCCATGAAAACACTATGTTTCTTAGCACAAATCCTCAATCCCCTGCTAACACCTTGTATTACAACTGTCTAATTACCATGTTCTGCAGTAACCTTGTGGGACTTTCATAGGTAATTAGAACTCCAGAGTGTTTCTGCAATAATCTGGTAAGGACCTCTTTACTACAAAGAATTATGTGGTACTAATATTTTTGCACCACGTGTTCTTCACAGTTAATTGTTTAAATTAATATTGGCAGCAATGGAGAAATTCATAAAGGTTCACAAACTAAGACAACTCTTAGGAAAGTTGTGAGGCAAATGAGTTGTAGTTCTAGTCACTTAAAGATATAGGGCACTTTAGTACATTAAGGTGTTGCAAAAATAGAGTTTTACATTACTTCTGGGAGAGATGCCTTAGCTTGCCGTTTCCTCCCTTTAAGAACATAGAATTTGGGTAAATCTCTTTTCTTCCCTCGGGAGTTTTAGGAAGTAGTTGTAGATGAAGAATACTGTATGAGTAGAAAGCATAGTGAGTATGCTCTGATGCTGTTCTACAGGCAAGTCTTTGATTACAGAAAATAGTAGGAAGAGCTATTGAGATGTTTCCTTGATTCTGGGTGGCTTTATTTCACTTTAACCTCACCTTCCCTCTTTTTTTTTTTTTCCTTTGAGAGTTAAGGATTCCACATACTATCCAGTTATACAGGTCCTGTGTACACTGTATGCACAGCACAGACTGGCAGTTATAAAAGTTCTTCAAATTTTGGATTTATATACTACTGACTGGTTTTAATAATGATTATGATTCTTCACCCCTTTACAGTTAGCTTCAGGCCAATGGTATTTCTGTATAGTTATAACAGTGTAAAATCTGTGCAAGAAAGAGAACTACTCCATTATTTATGAAGCGCACAGGGATGTAGAAAGCAACTTTGATCCTAAGAGTACTTGTCTCTCCTCCCTCCTCCCTGCCTCTTGCTCCCCTCAGACTTTGGGCAACTCTCCTCCACCCTCCATTTGGTGCTTCCAATGGGATCCTCCTCCACTTTGGAGTGTCTCCAGACACCCAGTTATTCTGATGCCAGGATAGAAGCAGCAGCCCTAGGAAGACCACCAGAGAGTGGGCACATGAGGGGCATGGCGGGGATAGATGCGTTTCTCTCCATTTAGCCTTGTGCAGAGTGCTGTTTTCCATTTCACACTGTCCTATCTACATTGTCAAGCACGTGCATTTCAGTTCATTATCTTGAACTGAAAGATCTAATGCTTTTTAAATCTGCATGTGTGCGTTGAGTTTGTGTGGCAAGGGGAAGGGAGAGAGTGGGCTACAGGGATGTCCCCCTGTGCTGCTGTGGGGGAAGAGGTAAAGAAAATCAAGAGTCAAGTTGGGCCCAGGAAGAAGGTTAGGGGTGGGGGCAAGGTGCATTTGAGCTTTTGTTTTATTTGTCATTGTCCTTTCTGATTTAAGTGGTAATAAATTTGCCCCACTCGAGTCTATTTTGCCTGTGATAATAATTGGTGAACGATCTCTTCTCTTATCTTGACCCACTAGCCTTTTGTTTTATATTCTTTCCCCTGTGCATCTGAGGAGGGGAGTGACAGAGCAGCTTTGGTGGGCACCTGGCATCCAGTCCAGTCTCTCATCATAGGTACCAATCTATTTCATTACTTACCTATTAAGAGGTTAATGACTCTACTTTATTACTTTGCTATCAGTCAGATACTGACTGTATTTTATGGTAATCTAGCTGTATCCTTTTAGTCTTGAAATGTCTCAGATTTTTTGTTCATTGCTTTTTTCTGCTTTTTGTGCAGCGCAGTTGTATTTGTTGGTTTACTGTAATACCCTGTAAGGTAAGGAGAGGTCTGGAAGAAGTCACCAGATAAGCTGATTGGAAGGCCACTTCTTTTTCTTGCATTAAAAGGGCAGAAGAACAAATGCCATACCAATTTATCATCATATACAACCTCTGATTAAACAATTTTTTACTGTATCAGTGTGAGTGGCTTTTGGCTTTGGAGGAGATTACTGAAATTAAGAACTTTAGCATAAAATAAAGAGTCATTTGTTTAGATGATTACTTAATTAAAAAGTCCAGTCTGGAAGTCACCTTAATCAAATGTAAAATCGAGTCCACTGAATCTTTATGCATTTTCAAATCAGAGCATGATGCTTCCCTAAAATATCATAAATTGCCCCTATTCTGCCAGTTAGTTTTGCTGTTTTGCAGCCAAGATTATAAGTTAGACTTGATTAAAATAAAATGAGTTATTTTTTAGAATGTGAGCCATGAATCCTAGTGAATACAGTCTTTCCTTAATGGTCTTCTGTCCTGGGTTCAGCAGTAGCAGTCATTTTTCTCCTTAGTAGCTGGTGCAGTGCTGTGTTTTTGACTTTCGGCCTGAGAACAGTGCTGATAACACCGATGGTTTTAGTTGCTGCTCAATAATGTTTACTCTGACCAAGGACTTTCTGAGTCTCATGCTCTACCAGGGAGGGAGGGGAAGCCAGGAGGAAGCAGAGACAGGACACTTGACCCAAACTAGCCAAAGAGGTATTCCATACCACAGCATGTCATGCCCAGTAGATAAACTGGGGGCAGTTACCCGGAAGGGTTAGATCACTGCTCAGTCGGGCTGGGCATCAGTCAGTGGGTGGTGAGCAATTGTATTCTCTTCCCTTGTTATTTCCCTTATCATTACTGGTGTTAGCAGTAGTGGTTTGTGTTACACCTTAGTTACTGGACTGTTCTTATCTCAGCCTGTGGGAGTTACGTTCTTTCTATTCTCCTCCCCATCCCTCCGGGAGCAGGGAGGAGGAAGCGGGGAAGTGAGCGAGCGGCTACGTGGTTCTGAGTTACTGGCTGGGCTTAAACCATGACACCTTCTATGTATTATCAAGTTATGTTTTTCAGTTGGTTTATGTTGCAAAGCTGCAAAGAGAATACATTATAACAATCTTAAAAGTATAATAGATTTTTTTAAGTGATTGCTTATTCTTTCTACAACTTGAAGAAGTAGTATATTTCCCTCATATATCTAAGAGGGTAAACCAGCAAGTACATAGCTGAGTAGGTGTATGCACAAAGAGAACTGCATGTAGTTTTGCCATGAGAATAGGCAGTCACAATGTAAAATTGTCAGTGCAGTCTCAGAAAGGTAGTACAAAATCTTCTCAGAGGGAAAATATATCACCAAAAGAATCCCTCTATGTGGACAAACATTGGAATAATGTCCTTACAAATCACTATTCTTAGTGAATGGGCTGTGGCTTCTGTTTCTTACTGAACAAAAGAAAATTTACTAGGTGTCACACAGTGTGGGTAAAATTCAGATTTAGTGATGCCAGCAGCAAAGGCAGCAGAATTTACATGTTTCCAGAGGGTAGGATTTTGACACAGCTGTTACAGATTTTTGAAGCCTAAAGCAAGGACAACAGTCACTGTTGTTGTGTTGTTGAATAAGTTCCTCTGCATCCAGTGTTTTATTCCTTTTTTTATTCTTCTTTCATTTTTAAATTTGTTATTTATATCCTTTGGAAGGAAACTATTTCCAGAAAATAGGAAAAATCTTTAATACTCTCTTTTTTTTATTTTATTTCCTCCCCTTCTAAAACAGATCTTTGAAAGACAAGAAATGTCTGGGTTTAGATGTGCAAGGTTTCTAATTTTCTTAATCTCCATGAAATCTTAGGTGAAGATATATGCTATTTTTTCCCTAGATGTAGGCTTATTCTCCTATGACATGGAGTTAAAATCTCCACAACCAGTAACAAAGCAGTGCTTCTTGGCATAGCAAAAATTAGTGTATGTAATATGCCCACAGAAGGATTTTGCCTTCTGAAGAAGGCAAAGTGTGAGAAGAAGGGTTCTCACTTAATTTAAAATTGGGTCTTCATTTCCTCATTTTCTCAGAACTCTTTTAACCATAAACAGAGGTTATGGACATGTAATTTCTTAAAATTAGGGGTGAGGTGGGAGGGTGCTGATGAATAGTCACACACTGTTGATCCTTTTCATGTATCCATACTAAATATGATGGGCCTGGGCAGCCCATAGGTATAACCAATGCCAGCTCCATCACAGGCCTAGACAGTCGTCTTCATAGGAACAGAAAACGAGCAAGACAAATACTAGTTTCTTCCCAGGGAAGGCAAACCTCCCTGGATGTATTGACGCTCTGCTATGGAGAAAGTCTGTAAGGTCTCCGTTTTGGAGGCATTCCAATGTTTTTGCAAGGGCTCAATGAACTACTCTCTAGACCCAGCTTTGTACAATTTGCTGAGCTCAATGAATTCCTTTCTTTCTCCTTTCCTCCTCATACTTCTTTGTTACTTTTAACAATGTGTAGTAGAAAAATTGGCAGTTACTCAATGAAATCACTGTGAAGCTTACACCAAAAGGAAGACTTTTTTTGTGAATTTGCACTTCCAAGAAGATGTCACAGTTTTCAAACGAGATGGTGAGACTCTGAGTTAATGCTTTTTGAATAGCTTGAATAAAAGGCTGTCCCCGAGTCTGTAAAACAGAAGCAGTGAGGCACAGTACCTCCTGGAGTTCCCTTTGGACAGTTTGTCTTTGCACTGCCCTTAACTTGGGTCTTTGTCTTGGGCACAATCTTGTGCAAAGTAGTCTTCAATGCAGCTTAGAAATATCAATGGAATGGAGCCTCTGACTGATTTATTCTTCCTTCTTTTTGTTTGTCTACATCAAAACAGAGTTGGCTCACAGTATTTCTTTGCCTCATCATTAGTTTTCTTCAGGGCTTATTCATTAAAGCTTCAGGAGGAAAATGTCACATTTACCTCTTTTTTTCTTTTGTCTCTTATTGCTGTACATCACGGCTGCTTGTAGCATGCCAATTCTATCACAATTGTACGTGGCCACCAGAACAAACCTGCTCCTTGGCTGTAATATGCAAAAAGCTATACAAAGTGTAATTAATGGAGCAAAGCAAAGTGACTCACATGTGACATTTGTTCTCCTGAAGATTAAATGTATGTTGTGAAGACTCTGATGAGGGTGTAAGAGAAAAGGAAAAGAAAAAAAAATGTAGGTAGGATTTTGCTGGTTTTGTATGTGTGCTAAAATGGAGATCTTCAGCAACATGTACCAAGGCCTTTCCTTTTTGTTTAGCATTCCTCCCGCCCCAGTCTGTGAAATATGAATGGGTAAATTTTCTTTGCTAGAATGAATAATGAGCTTGATGTGCAGTGACTGTGATTTTCATTAAAGATATAGAAATCTTTTTATATATAGAAATACCAAAGTTATCATGTTACCATTTGTATTGCACCATTGATATTATAATGAAATCTGTCATTTTAAAACTGAATTGATGCTAATGAGGAGGTATTTCCAGGAAACCATTATAAATGACACCAGCGGTCCTTTTCTCAGCAAAGCATTAACCATCAGAGATGAGTTCAGAGTGCCTCCTCAATCCATTTTTGCTCCTGATATTGTGAAATTAAAATATGACAATTGTCCATACACAGTACTTTTGGCAAGCTCACTTTATTGCTAATAAAAGCTAAAAAAAGAAAAGTGATCACAGTAACAAGTGATCATTTCAATGCACTCCCTGGGAACATTGTAGCTTTTCCTGAAAGAATAGATAGGTAGCATATAATGCAAAATAATTATATGAATAACCTTGCATAAATAGTTCTATATTTTATTAAGATCCTCAAAAGGATGGTGTTCTGTCATTTATGTCCAAGTACAAACTTGTGTTATTTCCTTTTGTTAAAAAATAGAGTTACCATAACAACTGAATGCAAATTTAATGTGGCTTATATAGAATATTATTCTTAGAATTTTGGTTGCTTACAAACTGAAAAATATTTCTATCTAAATAGCAATGTTTTATCTTCTGTTCTTTTGCTTTTCTTGGAAAGAGAATCCAGTGTTTTGTTTCCTTCAAAAAGTTGATGCAATTAAAGAGTTAAAGAAAAATATTCCCAAAACCTCAGTTGAAATAAGCAATCAAATTTTCAAGATAAAAAAATAATCTCTGTAGTCTTTGAAAGGCCTGAATGTTATGTTTTGTTACAATGAATCAAAAACAGTGAATAGTGAAGTTAGGTTGTTGTTCTCAATTATTTTTAAGTAGGTTACCAGATGACTAAACATATTCACCTAGCACTAACTAGCCACACTTTTTGTGTGCTTCAGCAGACAGCCTGTAAGTGTAACAGGTATTGAGATGTTGACAACCCCTTAGAGTATTCAGGGAGTTTGGAGTAAAGTGTTGAAATATGGGCTGTAGGTGTCATGGTTTGGGTTTAGACTTTAAAAAAAAAAAAAAAGGTGCTTTTGGGAAGCAAGATTATCAGCTGTGTGTCTTACATTTGTATGTACTAAGAAAAATTAGCATTTTTCTATATCCTTAAAATTAGGAAAAAAAAAGAAAGTTAAAACAAAGGGCAAAGTGGGTGTTTCTAGGTACAATTATTAACTTGGTTGTAATTTTGTAATTGTGAAGCTGAACTTTTTGGTATACTGTATCAGTCTCCATTGGATGCATTCAGTTGTCACAGCTTTGAATGTTTATGGATTGGGATTTGTTTCCAAGTTCAGAATAATTGTGCTTCTGCACTATAACAGGAAACATGCTGGAGGCTTATCTTTGATTTTCTTATAACTGTCCACGTGGAGAGTTTGGTTCTAGGTTATCAGACGGTGTGTATAGCATCTACAGTACCCCTTTCAATATTTTCTCATAAAAATGAATATATCATCTGAGTTTTTGTCATCGCTAGCAGTAAGCATATGAATAACTTTCCAAAGTTCACTTTTTTTGGGTGTGTGTGCGTGTGTTTTTCTTTTTTATGTGTGATAGGTTTATTAAATTCCTATTTTACTTGCTTAATGTATTGATGATACTTTTATCTACTATGTGGATAACTTTGATGAACTTTCTTCTAAATGTTCTGAATTCTACACTACCTTTGTTTTTGTTTTTCTCTACTACTTGTCTTTTACATACTGTTTTGCTTTTGCTAAGTAAGAAATGGGATCTGTTTTCTCCAATTTGATTTTAGGCTTCTAAATAGTACATGCCATAATCCAACAACATGAATATTAAAAAACAATTTGTAATTTGTCATAGTTAATGTATTTTGTTGTTTTAAAGTAGGAGAAAATTTGATCTCTGTCTTTATGGTATGTCACACCATTGATTTTTCAAAACAAACCCACTGAAATCAATTGGGAGTGCTGTTTATAAATCCATTCCACACTGATTCTTTATTTATGGGTTTTAGTTAAAGGGGAAGGACACTGGAAATCTCAGTACAACACTGTTGTGGTCTCTGGGATTTTCATTTTTTCAAAGTTCCTCCCTTCTTATGATCCCATCAAAATGCCCAAACAAGATGTTTATCTAGTCATGTAAACTGACTGTGAAAGTAGATAAAATGTAATAAATTGAACTGCTTACAGCATCACTCAAGCGATTAAATAGATTCTGTACCACTTCTTCCCTCCTCTGTATCCCAGTCCATGTTATTCGTATCTGCAGGATTAGATTCCCTACTAAGTCTTCTGATAAGAGTTCTTGTACTTTCCGGGAGACTTACAATCCTCAGGGCACAAGGGCAAAGTACTGTTCCTGCAGGTTAATGTATTATGTCACATATTAATTCAGGCTGAGGATTTAGGTTGCAATAAAGACTGAGCATAAGTAAACCTTTAAGAAGCAAAGCATGAAATGTCACTCTAAACTCTGTGTCATGTTTAGGTATTGAACCATGTGTGCTGTGTTGTGCTAAAAATACACTTACTGGCTACAAATCAGACCCTTATGTTTGAAAATAAGCCAGACCATATTTTGAATAAAATTAGAACATAGAACAGTTGTCTGGGACCCCAAGTGAAGAGACATATATTGAATAAAATGCTTACTTAATGTAGTTACAAACAGGGTTTTATTTGTGGGCTTTGGTGGTTTGGAGGGGTTTTTCAACTGCTGAGCAGAGTGTCCCAGGTGAGCGCTTGAATCTGTTGCAGCTATTCAGGTCACCCACTAGGTCTGTTGCAGTCAGATGGCTGAGATCAGTCCTTAAAGATAAAAGATCTCTTGACAACCTGGAGTTCTCAGGCTGTGACCAGGGGTCAGCTTGTAGGTGAATGGTAGATATTTAACTTTGAGGAAAACGGATGAATATTTCCAGATTCATACAGCCTATAGCTCCCACCTCTTACAAACATAATCCTTAAATAAACCAGAGGACTTTTAAGCATTTCCTGACCAAGACATATCAGAGGTTGGCCAATATCCATATATGAGAAAGAATTTATGCTTTCTTTATGTATGAATACATATTCAAAAGTATCTGTACATATTTATATGCTTTCAACCATATATGTTGTGTATATATAACTTTGTATGTATCAAATATGTAGAAGTTACAAGTGGTACTGCTTTCTGCTGTTTTGAATGCCACTATACAGGGCATATGTTCACTAATGAGTAGAGTTCTCCAGCAGAGCTCTTGATACTGTTTCAGCTATTTAGGTCACACATTTGGTGACCTTATATCACCTTCACCTATGTGTTTGGGGCCATAAGATACAAATGGTTTTTCTTCATTTCTGTGTAAAATTGAAGACTCTACACCATTGATGGATTTCAAACAGAAACTTGTTCTTGTTTGACAGAAGTAGTGTGATCCAATCAATATTTCTGCAGAAATTTAACTCATGTCTCAGGAATAAAAGCACTTTGTTTTTATGGTAATTAAGTTACTGTGAGGCTACTGCTACTGTAACTTTAAAGGGAATGAGCACAAGTTATCTACAGGCCAGAACAAATTAGTTCCAGTGATTTTTATATCAAGAATGAATAAACTAATGTATTGTTTTCCATTTCAAAAGGGCAATACTAATTTTGTTGCAATGGTATATCATGCCAGTATGAGTCAGGGAAATAATGTTAATTTTTATCCTTTACACTTTATATTTTGCATTACTTTCAAGGGATTCTCTCTACCAGTAAAAAGCAAGAGTCTATCGAATTGCTCCGTAAGTCAAACCAAATAATAGTAATTTTCTACCAAAAATATGTTTATGTTCCAAGTTGTAACCTGGATCTGCATTTTGGTTTTTTTCAATGATAGATTATACAGACTTGGCAACAGAGATTTTGCAACCAGTCCTGAATTGTTGTATCAGAAATTTATGGTTTAAAATATTGGGAACATCTGGTTTTGGAATCCAACTTTTATAAATATAGCTAAAGATATTCCAGGTACCACATGACTTCTTACTATCACCTGAAACAGGTGTACAATATCTGAGGTATCAGTATTTCCCTACTTAACTGAGATGAAGATAACTGGTTTTGCATTCACACAAAATGGAAACTGTGTGGTTTTAAATAAATGTAAACTTTTAATCAAAGGATTAGCAGACTTCCAGAACTGTGAATAAGGATGAAAGAAAATGAAAAAAGTTCATCAGCATTAAAACTTTTAGAAAATGAAAGCAACAATGCTTGGAAAATTGAAATTTCAATTTGGATAGCTGTTCAGGGAAAACATGTCATGAAGTCTGACTGTCCTGGAAATTGGATGTCAAAACTTTTTTTGTTGTCTCAGCTGAAATATGGTCATGTTTACTCACTAAACACTTGGTTCTCCACCTCTCTTTAAGGCTAGGAAATAGATGGTTGAAAGGAGAGATGAGCACGTAATGTACGTTTGTAGGTCAGTGTTTAGTTTGCACTGGATGGCAAGTCATTATTTTACTTTAATTACTGCACGATTTGTTACTGGGAAAGATCCCTGGTTCTCTAGGCCTATAATTCAACTTGTTTTGTGGGGTATATTCCTATTAATGAATGCTTGAGTGCTTCTGTCAAAACTAAAACTTCACTTTTTGTATGAAAGTGCAGTCTTAGGGTTCAGAGAATATGGACCAGTGTGATTTTGGTCATCTTACAATAAACCTGACTTTACCAGAGGGTAAGATGGAAACAGGTAGTAGCATCAACAGTTCTAAATCTGTGCCATCATAACTCATAAATTCTGTCATTCGGGGCTTCCTGAGAGCATGCTATAATGAAAAATGTCCAAGAAGTTTTAGTGGAGGAGCTTCTTCCCAAATTCTGCAGCAGGCTATAATGAATCATTTCCAAGAGGATTTCAGATTAATATGACTTCCCCTTTTTCACTGATGAGATGTCTCATTATGCTCAGTCTTTTCTAATACATGGACCGTACCACAAGATTTTATTTATTCTGTAGGTGATTTCCATTTTCTTTCATTTACCCTTCAGGCAAGTCAGCCTGCTGTACAGCAGCCTCTGCTATTTGGAAGAGACATGAATGGATTTCTGCAACAGTTTATTTGGCATAAGAAATTGGGTCACTGAGTGCAGCTGCAATGTGGGTTCATAAAACAAGTAAATGATAGTAATCTTAAGGTTCAGCAGGATTCATTTCACTGGGACTTTCAGTAGTACTTTTTTATCAGAATATGATTTTGCAGTGTTTTTTTCAATCATTAGCACCCCAGCTAAGGAGCTGAGGAGCCTAAGGGCAAATTTACTGCATTTAGTCACAATAATGATTTTTTTTATTTTTTACTAATACTGTGAAGTTGTAGTGCTTGCAGGGAGTAGAGATTTCTTCAGCACAGAGCTGGTCAGTTATTCCTTTTCCTTTTTAAAGTTACTAATGCTTTGAATGTACCAATTTCAGAAAATGACCAACTATTTTATGGTGCCCATTTAATTCACTTGGAATGTTTCAGTAGTTTTAACATTTGCCATTCCATTAATATGATATAATCATGCTGCAAATGTATCAAACCTTTCTGTTGATTTTTCACTCTTGAACATGTATGTTAGTTGAAACAGAGGAAAAAGCTCAATTCCTGGTTACATTCTTTTAAATACATTTTTAGACCAGTTTGGTCTATGTCCATTATGGAACTTTTGTTAGATGCTTTATGGCAGTTTCTGAAGGAGTCCATAAGCTTTAGACTCGTCAAACATGAAAAATCATATTTTTCTTTGACAAAAGTACACGATTATCTATTGACTAGGTTCATTATCTCTCCAAGTGTTTCATTGCATTAGTAGTGTTCTTTTCCCTCGCGGCACATTTTTCTCCTGATGATGCTAGTTATACTGTATCTAATTAACAAGAAATTGTTCATCTAGTAAAAAAAGAAACAGACATGGTATTCATATTCTCCTTAGTAAGCTTCCTAAATAATTAATGCAGATAGACTTCCAGGGTTGTGAATTTTGATGAGACCATACTCTCAAATATGAATTATTTGGTTTAGGATATTTTCACTGCTAATCCACAGGGTTTTGTGTTGATTCATGTAACTCTTTCTTGTCTTATTGTGGCATGGAGGAGGGGAGCTGGAAATGTAAGTTTTTGAACAAATGAGAAGTGATTAAGTGCCAAAAAACAATGGAAAGCTGGATTAGGTTAAAACTCTTCTGCAAAACTATAAGGCAATTTTGATGGAGTTTGCATGTGTAATAAAACATGAATCTGCAGTGCTGGGAATTCTGATAGCACGAACAACTTACGTTACTGTAATACTTGAGTTCCAACTATATGTTCGATTAAAGGAAATTCAGTGCAAACACAAAATAAAGGACTGTGAGAGATTTACAAAAAAGATCACGTTTTCCCCCTTCTCCTGGGAAGGGAGGAGGGGAAAAGGAGTGCATTTTTGTGGGATGATGCATTCCATCTTTTCATCCATATAGTTTGTGGAATTGTTCCAGCTTCCCTAGTGTTGCACAAAAGCACACAGTAATACACTTGTGCAGCTCTGGGACCTGAGAAGAAAATGAACCCTGCTGGTGCCAGCACCCTATCAAGCAACATATCCTGCGAGCTCAACATTGCACATTCACTTTGCTTCCTTCCTGGGTATTCAGGCGCAAATGAACTCAAAACAAATGCCATCAGTAAAGTCCCAAGTGTTCTAAAAGACTTAATATAAATTCCTTGCCTCTGATGCTGTTATTCAGTTGAACCCTGGGAATTTATATGTATATCTATTACCATTTATTTTTTTCTGTTTTTACACTGAAGATGGGGGCACAAGGTTATTTTCCATTAGCCCTTTTTTTAGTACTCATCTCTTTTTTTGCAGGCAGAGACTGTTGGAGGAGTGTTATTTCACGTGCTTTGAGTTTTCTTTTTAGTAAGCCAGCACACATCTCTTTGTGTCTTGTAATATCAAATGCAGTACTAGTAAAGTAGCTGATTTTACAAGACACTGCCTTCATATTTGAGGGCAGGATCAAGCCTTCCCTTGATGACTGAGGACAGAAGCTCACTGCTTATTTGTGATGCTGTATCTAACTGTGAACAGGAGCTAGAAGTTTAGGCTTTCTTATGCCACAGGCTATGTACTATATGCTAATCCCATCCTGTCAAACTACTTGAGTCCATTTTTTAGTAAGTTGATAACCATTGTTTTGGAAAGTTCACCCTTAAAAGTTCTCTTCACAAGTTACACATGCATCTGTACTCAGAAATGCAAACACACGCAGAATATCTTTTAACTAATACAATATTGTACCACACATCGGCTGTTTCATGTGTCAGTGAAACGTGCCTGTGTCACATAGCTGCCTGTGCTCATGAAATTTGCCTATGCAAAATTATTTCCATAGGAAGGCCAAAGGTATGTATTAAAGGGAGGCTTTGCTTTGGAGAGGCTTTTGTTTTTAATGTATGTGCTTTCCACCATTAACCATGTTAAAAGCAACCTTGTATATCTGTTAAATAAGTGTGAAAATCTTCCACTCATTTAGTGTCCCCTACTGGTAGTTTATACAGGAACAGCCAGT
>JANHGB010000070.1:17932-34908 GCA_026283785.1 Coracopsis vasa | reverse complement strand
GATCTAAAGAAAACATAAGAGAGTTTTATTAATTTTCCATCTCCGGTCCTGGTGACTTTGTTCCAACTTACAAAGGATGAGAACTGGTGTCCATTTGTACAATCAAAAATATCATTCTTCAGTCTTATTTCATGCTGTGTGATGTGCCTTGCTGTGATATTGAGGGCAGCATCATGCTTTTTATTTCCTAGCATTGAGGTTGCTTGAAGAATCAGAGGCAGGGTTCCAGCTTGCTTTTTATTAACATGTGGGACTACTACTGTTACTTTCACTCTGAATGTAATTGGCTGCAAACTAGGTAGAGGTGAATGCATCTTTCCAGATGATGTAAGCAGGCAGAATGTCTTTGCCCGGACTCCTAAATGACTGGACCAAGCCCTGCTCTACTCTGTAAGTAAGCGCTTCACTTCATATACCCCACTTTTCAGCAGGGCTTATTGACAAAGACACACAAATGCTTTCTCACAGCATCAGGACCACAGCTGACTTGCAGCTAACTGGCTCCACTGACACATAGCACATCTGTATGTCTGTCTGTGAGCAGCCATGTCACCGCTTTCCCTCAGTGCACAGGTACATGGAGTGCTAAAGCACAGGCAACAGGCTGATTTCCCAGAAGAGGTAAGGATGCCTTTCTTTCCAGAGTTGTGAGAGATGAAGATCTCAGTAACCTCAGTAACCAACTCTTTATGTTTCCTCTAGAATAAATCACTCATTACTGATAGGTTAGGATGGACATGGTCTAGATGATCATAGTGTATCACTGTCACCCTTATTAGTATGGATATTGGTATTATTTGGAGAAGTAGAGAACCTGTGAGAAAATGTCAGTCTAGTCCATAGGTGGAGAAATAGGAAGTCAAATAATTTATCATTCCTCTGCCTTGTGAGACTGCCTTCTCTTCAAGCTGTTGGCTGACGAGTCAACAGGTGGGAAGGGAAAAAATAGATTGCCTGCTTTTCCTTATGCTGATTTATGCCTGATCACTGCAAACAAGACAGTATATAAAATGGATGTGCTCTTTAATTAGACTGTTGTAAAATAAGCAATTACAGCTACTTAGAGAACTTTTATGTCTGAATATATAAATGATTTCGGGATTGTCAATGAAACTTCATAAGGGAGTAAGCTGATTTCCAAACTCTACATCTGTGTGTTTGTTTTTTCATAATCAAGAATGCTTTCAAAGCTATATACTTTATACAAGTTTTCTTATTACAAACATCTGAACAATATGTTACAAAACACTTTATATTAGCTTATGATTTTGCTTTCTTTTTAGTGTTAGGCTTTTAAAAATCATTAATAATTCCAAAGGAGCAACAAAATCAAAGCAACATTTTCTTAGTCTTTCATAAATAAACTGATTTAGTAATTTTCTGAGTACATGACCCACTGAATTACACGTTATGCTAGAGATAACATCAAAATTATAAGAAAAATTTACTCATACTACATGCAGCCATGTAGTTGGCTTGCTTTTGACAAGCAAGTGAAAAATATTACCTATGTCTGTTTATGATTTGGTAGCAAACAGTTAATCTTTGCTGTGTGGAATTCAAGTGGCTGTGTTTCTAATGTTTCATCTTCAGCTGTTACCTAGATATCATAGTGAAAATAGATGTTTTGCATATAAGAAAAGTGGTGAAGAAAGTATTTGCTGTAAGCCAAGAAGAAAATTGACTTGTTCTACACAAAGCAACTAGGTAATTGAGCCTTTTCCCTTTACTATTATTTCCTGTTTTCTCCCTTTTCTTCTTCCCTTCCAAATCATCATATGAAAGCCTGTGCAGAAAATGAAAGCAGAGCTAAAGACAGGAGCAGATTTTGTAGATAGCCCTTGTCGAGGTATGAGGAAAGTCACACATCTCAGGAAGACTTCTGGTTTTCCCTCTAACATACAGTACTAGGGTTTGCTGTGTCACTGTTGCATGCCTCTGCAATGGTGCTGTTGCAGACACACACAAACCTTACTGTGCAATACAGGATACTAAGAAGCTTCTAATACTCCTGTAACATCGAGGTTATACCTGAATGTAGTACTTCATGAATCTGGCTATGTCACTTAATAAGACAGGCCAGTACAAAAACTAACATTGAGTTTCTGTGCTGCGTGATCCATATCAAATACAGTCAGTATTTCATTAATCAGACATTGAGATACCCGAAAACCAGGAAAATCACATAATGGAAACACTTGAAATGCAAAGACTGTGGTGTGGCACTGCTCAAAGGCAGCTTGGGTTCATTTTGCTTCAGCTTTTTGCTAGCTCCCTTGGCACAATCAGGGTCTGCTGCATGCGTCCACTCAAAAGGTCTTTTTTTGTGCCCAGTGCTTCACATTCAGGAAGCTTTTTGGGTTTGCTAGTATGTATGAGAGCTGAGTTGGCTTCTGTCCTTTATGTACAGCTGCTCTGGACTAAGAGCACAGTGAAGTATAATGCAGAAGCATCTGAGTAAGGTCTAATAAATCTTATGGCACCCAAGATAACTGCATACTACCACTGCATGGTATTTTTCTATACATTCATTTCATGGAGCTTGGGATAACTAATTTACAGTGAACATGACTAACCTGGCTCTTTGGGCTTGATTTGCTCAGGTTCTGCACAATGCAGGACTGATTAACCTTTCTCTGTTCATTGAGGTGGCCTGGAAACAGCAGAGTGCATTTATTGCACCACACCTGCCCTAAGAAGCCCAGCTGATCTGACTTGGCTCTGCACTGAATCTTCCTATCCAGGGCATGATTAATCCACCTGGATTTGATTATAAATGTTTAATCCCCCTTGGATAAACCACAGCTGATGTGGACTGACTAAGCTCTTATTGCATAAGAAATATCATTATTCATTGACTCTAATAGCAGCTTGTGTGATCTAAAATGGAATAGCCTGTTTTACCAGAAAAATAAACAAATAGAAAAATAAAATGGTATTGGGTTTTTATCTTAACCAAGGATTACATTTGGAAGGATTTTAAAAAGTGGATTTTAAAAGATTAATTTAAAATAATCTCTACAGTTTGATGGGATTTTAAACTGTATTAATTTATTTTAAAATATATTTGAAGTAGTTTAAGAAAGTATTTTTTTCTTTTCATATTGCATTAAATTTAATAAAAATTGCATAAAATATAATAAATAAAAACTTACATTCTGATTTGTATTATACCATTGGCCTAATGTTAGTTGATAGGTTGATAAGTGCTTTGGTTAATATTGATTCATAATGCTGTAAGTGTCATTATCTTCAGTCCTATACCTAAATATCCATGAATTATGAGGAAAACCCCCAAAATACCATGTTATGACCTGAGCTTTTCTGTCTGATAGAAATCCATCCTTCAAATGCTGGTTTTATATCACTTTTTACACAGAAAGAATTCAAACAGAAATCCTTTAAAATAATTAAAACATGAAGGAAAGGGCATTTCTATTGTTTCAGTATTCCTGCTGTTACTTGAGAAAAACTAGTGAAAATGTACCGAACAAAGGTGTACTTATGGTGTTATTTGGTGATTACCCTCCTTGTAACGTTAGAAATATTCAAAAAAATGCACTAAAAATTATGGAAGTTAGAATAAAATGTAGGAAAGGATGTGCTGTGAGTGCTCTAAAGTTCTTGATCTCTTCCACAGGTGTTAAATGACTGCTCCTTGCACTCATGATAGTGTTCTTTCTGACTCTTACATTTCTTTTTTTCCCTTCCGATTTCATAATGAGATTAGAGATATGGATCATTGAACAGATATAAAACTTGTAAGTAGGTGGAATTTAAGTCTGGGATGGGTAATGGTGTAGGGAGAGTTGACTGAATGGCACAAAAGTATTTACATTACATTAATTCCGTGTGCTCTGCATGGTAAGGAGATCACCCCGGTTCCAAGCTGTTTGTTTAGCTTTGTTTTTTTTCTTTCTTTTGTGCTTTATATTAGGAAGAATGAAAATCGCTTTCAGGGTAGGGTCTGAAATAGAATTGGGAAGTAAGCTATTAGACAGGAAATTAAATGTAATCTTTCTGGATCAACTCATCCATGGCGAGAAGAATCAGAAAATGGTTTTCTTCATATGGATTTTTGTTCAGAAAATAAAGAAGTATGTGGATAATTCTTCATGAAAACACACTTGGATGATCCAGAGTATCAGACCTGGCAGAATAATGAGATATCATATTTTATTCCACTTATGTACTTTCCAGCAGAGAAGAGTAACTATACCATTAAAAAGTAAGTTCTTAATCAGTCCAGACAAGGTAATGGAGTCCTAGCTTGCCAGTTGTTTTGTTTGTTTGATTGTTTTTTTTAACTGAAGAGCAAGAGAATCGCTCTGTCTTGATGTTTACAATAACATTAAGGCCAACTATATTGTTAGCTAATATAGATTCCACTCATGTAGGCAGAAAACAGTCTATCCGATTTCTAGGTATTTAAAATACACTTTCCAGTCTCATGTATTTGTTATACAAATTTATGATTTTTCTGATGCCACCTCTATAAGCAGACATCTTGAAGACATTAATATGATTTTCTTCTTACAGAAGTTATATTCCAATGCAGACCCATTGGGTTTAGTGAGCTATATCAATATTTATGTAAATATCTTAATAAAATGAGAATGATGTCCAAGGTTTTTGCCTGTTATTAAAGTACATCAGAAACACAATGAAACAAAAAAACATTTACAGCAAAGCAGCCCCTCATTTACTTTTCATCACATGACCACTTCCTTATTTTCCAGACATTAGTGTGGAGGGAGAAAACTACAGCTGATCATGCTCAGAAACCCTCCATGCCCTATCAATTGTATGTGATGGTGGGAATCCTCTGCCTGGACACTAGATTGCACCTCTTGTGTTGCAGGAAAGGGCCGTCTCAACACTGGGCTGAATTGTGTGGCCCATCTGTGCAGAAACAGGGTGCAGTGCTGCTGAAAATTGAAGTCTGTGGCTTCACTTGGGAATGGGAACACGACCTCTGTGGCAGCCCCAGCCTGAGGAAGCATGGCATTCCTGGCTCTAGGCCACACATGAGTATTTTACAGTACAAAACTTTTATGGTCAGGAAGGTTGATTGGGTTTTCAGATATCATGCCATTACTTGGATTTTAGACACTTGGTACCGTTTATCATGCCCTCTGTCATTATTTGCAACTTATCGTCTCCTGCTAAAAATCCTTAACCACCACTTTCTTCAGCTCTCAGTACTTTTATAAAGCTTCTTTTCATTCTTTTTTTCCATGCCTTTTCAATTTTCCTGTGCTTTTAATTTTACTTTTTTTTGCTTCTTTTCAATTCACAGTGTATGCCTACTGTATTTCTAATTGTTGCTGTTCATTACTTTGTTACTAAACCAGAACAACTGCAGCTTCACTTAACCCTTCTTGGTTGAGGAACTGTTTCTCAGCAATGATTACAATCCATTTATGATTTCCGATTTCTTGGCAAACACTTATCCTTGGATTAACCAGTTGTTATCTTCACCTCATAGAAGGGGTGTGATATAGAAATATCCAATGCTGCATACAAGATGATACCTTTATTGGATGTTATAATCCATAGAAGCTCTAAGGGTATTTCAATTCGGACTATATTCTCTCTCTTTTGAATCTGGTTAATTCAAAGAGACACAGCCATGCCAGTTCTCCTCCTGCTTATTCCTACTTAGCACACTGGCTGTGCACATTAGAGATTGTGATTAAGCCGTTCAGATTTCTCAGAAACCGCAGACAACGGATGTCTTTCTCTCTCCTCCCTTTCCCTTGCACTACGTATGTATTCACTGCTTTTGCCTGCTCTCTATCCAAACAGTCATTTTAGCCATCGTGTGACTTGGCCTATGGACTTTCATGGAGTGTCATTATACCTAGGTGAAATTTGAGCTCTGCTTTAGGTAGTGACTGATCACAAAGTCATATAAGCATCTTTCTTTATGAAATTGGTTCAGTTTTGTTTGAAAGAGGATGAGTTGTCACTTCTCTGTTGCACTGTGTTATAGAGCATCCTTCTATGCTTTATGTCCAACAACAGTCTGCTGGAGGCATTAGGATTTTAGTCAGTTATGACTTAATTGCATTTGTGGACTAAAGGTTCAGCTTATTGCTGCCATTTATACACAGGTGGGTTTACTGGAAGTGAGAAGAGTGTATAGTAAGCACTATCTAATGCAACCTTAGTACTGTAGCCTTCTTTGTGTAAACAGCTGTGTGCCAGACTTTGTGGCCCCTTGTGCATGGTATTTAGAGATTTTCAGAATACATTCCCATATTTAAACTTTAAAAGTCCTCTGGGAACACAGGTAACCTGAAGCTCAGAACTAGCAGTCTATTAGCAATGTTATTTTCATTCCAATCAAAGCAATGAAAGCAAAATGAAATTGAAGTAGCTAAATAAAAAAGTAGCTACCCAAAGGACACGTATGCAGTAACAAATTTGTTGCTTATGAGAGACTGAATCTTCCATCTAATTGTCCTAAAACTTTGGGTGATTTGTCACAGTTTATCTGGATGATTAGGATTTGTCTTGTGTGCTCTTGAAGCCCACATTACTGCATGTTTCAGAGTGGGTCAGCAGAGGTTTCTAGGATACTTTATAGAGGTGTCCATGGTATAAGAAGCTAATATCAGTCCAATATATTCCAAACCAACATGTAATAATATGTTTGCCAATTTCTTTGAAGTTACAATAGATTTTCTACAACCCATTTTCAACGTTCTCTCAATTCTTCTATTACAAGCAATTTAGTTATATAATTTCTTATGAAAGCATGAGTGCTTAATGGAAAACAAAAACACTGAGCTTTATTAATCAATGTTCATGATTTATGACACTGCACACTGAGTTTTTTGTGTTTTCTGTTTCAGATTAAATCTGTTTCAATTACACAAAAGAAAGCTATTGCATGAGGAAACTAAATGTCCTTACAGCAGTGTTTAATTCTTCTCTGACTTATGAAATAATACATGGTAAATATAATACATACATTTAACCATGGCAGGAGTTGTTGTTTGAGAAATTTTGCCAAATAAGTTAATTTTAGATTTACTTGATGGATATATACAAATCACATTGTAGTGTAAAGGAGTAATGTCAAAACAATTTCCCTTGGAACTGCTTTTCATCTGTAGACTGGGCCTCTGAAGGCATAAAATAAACTTTGAGAAAAATTACGTTCTGCCTGTAAAATTTCATTTATAGTACAAAAAGTGGTCTGTTACTGAGAGTGGGTAGGTGTTTTGATATGTCCTAAACACAGCATATTTACTTTTCAGTTTATGAAAACCCTCAGCAATTCCGTTCAGTATAGGTATAAAGAAAAGAAATCAATCATTTGTTTTATCTTCATGTAGTGAATGTAGTTGGCAAAGTGTATGTTGGATGCTATTGAGGCTTTTGCAATGGTTAACAAATGGTGAGTACATTTGTGCGTGTTTCAGTATTGAATGAATAAATGTATGCAAAATTTTCTCTACTTTCTAAAGGAAGAGTTGCAAGACACCAATGAGAAAATAACATTTGGTACTGATATCCTCATGTAATTCACATTTTACATTCTTTAATCATCTGCTCTATTTACTTTTTATAAAGTTTTAGAAAAATTAAGTAATATATGGGCAAACAGTAATTTTTTAGAGGAGTAGATGGAGAATCAATTAAACCTTTGTGATGTGCATTCTGTTTTAATTAAAGGAAGTTTTTCCAATCAGATTTGTAACCGTGGTGCAGCTGAGCATCTTTCTAAAGTTCAGGGTACCGTGAAGGTAGGTTTGGTATAATTGCTGCTGATAAAATTAAGTCTTCAACTCAGTTTTATTTAGTATGCTAAACATTTACATCTAATGAAGTGTTTTTCTTAATAATAACATAAGTCCAAATCTGAACATCACATATCGTGCTGAAATACATAGAATTTTTGTCTGTATTAGACTACGAGATTACAAGACCTGGCTCATAATATCTGTGGCCTTACATAAAGACAAAATGCTATGTAGTTATCTTGGATGGAGAACAGTTTCATCAGTCATTAAGTAATCTCTTTCATTAGTATATATAAATACATATATATTAAAAGTAATGGTGTGATATGAATCCCATCAAAGAACAATTCTTCCGTAATACCAAAAATTGAAGGTCCATAGCCCTTTTTAAATGTTGGTGGTTTTTTTAATAATATCCTAATTACTAACCAGATAATTGAAGTCACTGACTTTCTTATTAAACTTAGTTTGATAGATTCAAACTGCAGCAAATCATAAACCAATCTTCATTTGTCATAAATTATTCAAAAGGAAATGAGACCCAGTAGAGTGCTTCTGTCTTCTGAATCTGGCATAAAGGCAATGAAAAAGTGCTCTTTAGCTCAAAATGGTATTGAAACTGATTCACACTGTCAAATAAAGTATGTTTCTTGTTTATTGCTTCTTAGATATTAGTGTATATCATGAACACAGCTCAGCTTATATCTGCATGGATACACTCCAACCAAACAGGCATTTCTGTGAAGCTGTAAAGAAAACAAACCTTTTACCACGTAAAAATACATGCAACACTTCAAGTGCTTTTTTTTTAATGAGTTTATTGTGCTATGCTTATCCCAGGCTGTGAGGCAGATGACAGTGATTTATAACTTGCAGAGCAGTAGTCCTGATAGGATGATGAAGAACCATTTCTCCTCATTATGCCAGCAGAACTTCTTTTCATCTCTTCTCTTACTCTCTTTTCACTGTTTGCTCTTGTCATCATCAGTCACCAGGCAGTACAGTTTACAAACACTGTTTTGGCTGGCAGAAAATAAATTGTTCCGCCAATGATGTGAAATCTATCAAATTCCTACTAAGCTGCATCTTGAAACCCCTATTCAAGCTCTTGTCTAAGGCTGATCCATAGTTTAGATAACAGTTTACTCCTAAGAGATAGATTCTTTCCCTTCTCACTTGTTACTCAGAGCAAGATGCATTTCCTTTAAGCTTTCTGCAGGCAACGGCTGAACAACTTCCAAGAGCTGTAGAGACAAAATCATTTATCTTTGGACACAAATTTGTTACAAACCTCATGTAGACAGCATTATGGAGGAAGAGAGAGAGCAATAGTTGAAGTTCTGTGTAACCAAGTACAAATAACAGACCAACCTAGTAAACAGTAGCTGAACTTCACTGTTGAAGAGAAAAATATACAAACCAGAAAGGTGACAGGGACAGGTCTAAAACCAGAAAACAAACCAAGCGTCATGTTTGTCTGTTTGGCAGTATCCACATAAAGTCATTTAAACTATAAAGTCACGTTTGTTTCGAATGGCTTGGTATAATCCACAAACAAACGAGTTGACTGCAAATAACTGAAGCCGCTGGATGGGGACTTAGGTACCTGTACATTTAAAACAAAAAAAGAAAAAAAAGTCTGGATAACAAATCTGAGTGAAAGTACAGGCTCTGGTATGGCTTTCCTTAAATAATCCAGCTATCTGACAGAGTTGGTATGATCATAACGTGACTAGAGACTGACTAGATTGGAGGAGTAAAGAAGAGGATTTGCGAAGTGTGAAGGCAGAAAACAGGTGGAGTCCTTCAGTGCCATACATAAATGCATTTAAAACTGTTGGAACAAAGCCTTGAAAATACCCATTAACCATCATTATTGAGAACCATAGGATTGCACACTGGGAATAATGGAAAAATAGTTTAATCTGTCAAACCACTACATCTGTATCTTAAATATGCATTTGAATGATTTAAAGTATGTTGAATATTAGTTTGGCCTTTTTTCTGTGGTACCCTCATAAGATGATGAACCTGAATTTATTGCTAGATCTGAATTAGTTTGGAAGTAAGTATGAAAAGAAAACATTTTTTCAGTATTCTGACCTATTCTAGACTCCTGTTAACTGAATTTACTGTTTATAGCCCACATGGTGGTGATAACAATGATTAAAATCTTTTCCACAATGAAGCTAAGGAATGGAATGAGTATTTTTCAAGAGTTTTGCTCTGAACAAATTTCTCATAGGCGTCAATAATTATTTGCCATTAATCACTGGACATAAAAATATGCATAAAGTAGCCAGGAGTAATAGTTTCAACCCTCTAAGTAGTATTTATTAAGTTTGTAGTAGATTATATATATGTATCCCATGCTCCTTTGCTTTACCTGCCTACAGTATCAATGCTAAGATTGCAATATATACTGAAGGCTAGGGTGGCAGGCACCACAGACCAGTTTCATGTGTATTACACTGCTCAATCTCAATCTGTGTGGCATGCAATGTGTCACCCCTGTACAGAACTGGAATAGCTTCAGCTGATCTTAACCATTTCAATCTACTGAAGACTATGTTGTGAGGTGCTGCAGACTCAGTGCAGGGCAGTCCTGGAACGATAGGTCAGGAGGGAGATTTCTCCCATCCTGTGGTGCATCATGCTATTCCTACCTGTCTAAAGAGAGGCAAAAGCTAAATAGACTCCCTGATCCCAAATAAGACATTTGATTCCCAATTTTGTGACCAAATCACAGTACCCAGCTGTCTAAGAATGCATGAGTGTCTCATGACCAGTGAAGAGTTTAATTGTCTCATTAGTCTGGGCTATCCAGAAGTTTCAGACCTGCTGCTGATTCTGAAGAGATGGGGCACAGCTAGCCCCACCCCAACCACTTCATCTGGTTAGCTTTTCAGAAATGTATCAGCAACCAACAATTTTAGTGTGATCATTCTTTTTGTTGCAATAACCATTTGCAGAAGGAAAGACTTGAAGAGAGTCTGTCCCTCAGAATGGTAAAATTCAGGATGAGAAACACGTTTGCTGTAAAAAATTTGGGGGCTTCTGTAGTCTTTTTAAAGTAATGAAGTAAGGAAGTGTGTTTTACTCTTGGTAAATTTAATTAAGTACCATATAATATCTCTCTCATTCCTTTTGTTTCAGTCATCAGACTGTCACAGCTGTCACAGATGTAGCTATCAAACTGTCTGAAGTATTTGTTTTAACAAATGAATTTGTGCTTTGGCAGCTTTCTCAGGCAGTGAAGTTGGTGGACTTTAAATTACTTCTTGGATACTTACGAGATTGGCTGCTGATGTCCATTCAATTTGGTTTTTATCTTTCTTTCTGCACAGTAATTTTTATGGGATTTTCTTTGCTCATTTCTGAGGGAATTATGCAGGTACTTTTTCGTTTTCTGTATGCTTCCAGCCTTTCCAGGATAAGCAACTCCACAGATGCCTTCCCTTATGGAAATGTTTGAAATTTATCCTGTGAATTCGAGCTGGAAGAGAGCATCCATGTCACTGAGTCCAGAATTCAGCCAAAGAAATGTTGACACTGAATTCAGCACATTCATTCTACTACATATCACTAAAAGCTCCTAAAATGTTACACTGCAACTACTAAAATTAGATTATAAATATGTTCTATACAGTATGTAAAAACAAATTACCTGACCAAAGGTTATAAAATACTGTTGTTAATTCCTCATAAGAAGAAAAAATGAGGTAGACATCATTCTAGCATTTGCTATCAATGAATGCTTAATATTGAAATTTCAAAAAAGGCCTTAAATAATTGTATGTACAATTAAGTACATATAAATCTTTCTAGATTTTAAATGTGTATTCTTTTTGAGACATTTTATTTCTTTTTCCTCAAGAAAAATGTCCCTCTTAGCTGCACATTTTTAAGAATGTTCTATTTACTTATAGCTTTGCAAAGAATACAGGCATTTATCTCTATGAATGTCTAATATCCATAGGAGACATATATAGTTACTGTTGTTGGAATGCTGGAGAATGTACATTTTGGAGCAATATTTTTCACAAACAGATCTATCTGTAAGTGTATAATTGATTTTTACAGGGATTCACCTGTTTTCTTTTTGACAGTAGGCGGAGGGGTCAGTTCTGCAGAAGACACAAATGTATGACCCCTTCAGACAGATGTCACTGAAAAATTTTTTGGCTCTTTTCACAGGAAGCCTTGCTGTGGCCAGCGTTCATTGTGACTTTTGTAGACCAGCTGTTGTGTTGCTGGTTTCTTTTACATCGAAGGGGCAAAGTCAATGTTTTCCTTCCCTTTGCCAGGGGATCCTTTGTAGGATTTCTCTGATTACTTTTTTCCCATCAAATTCCTTTATCAAGTGCAAGCGTTTCTGTGCTCAGTGACCTCCTAATATTTATGTCCTCCATATTTAATTGGAACACATACTGGAGTCTTGACACAATTATGACTTCATCCATATTTAGTTCTTGTAGAGGTAAGAAGATTATTTCTCTCCTTGTATGAGTAAAGACTGAGGTGGAAAAAAGGGATCTTTACCATCTGAGTTACTTGATGCTGATTCTCAGAAGCATAGTAAGAAGTCTTTCATAAATAAATAACTGCAGTCCCACTTCTCCAAAGATATATTCTAATTGAGATATAACAAAGAAATTTAGATCTATAGAGCTTGTAACATCCATGATGTTGAATTGACAGAGTTCAGTCATATCTTTCCTAATGGATGTAAAATGCCACCTTTAATTTTAGTGTGAAAGTGTAATTTGACAGCTGTCTATATGGTAGTATTGGTTGTAGAGGTTGAAAAGTCATGGACTACTAGTATGTATAATTTTTTTGGGGACCACTTTTTGGTCAACTGTGGATATGGAAACAGCTGAAATTGCTCTGGAGTCACTGTATGAGACTATTTATTACCCTATTGTTTTTCATGCAACATATCCCTGTGTCTGCAGTGAAATCTGTATTAAAACTTCAGATACAACTTTCTCACTAAACTTACATAAAATGGCCTTTCCCATGCTTACTTCTAACACTTGTTATATGCAGAAATTTTTTGCACTAATATTACTTGTATTAGGATGCAACTGGCATTAATGAGCATACTGAGTTTCAAAAATGAATTCTAGACCAGTAGGAAGGCCTGCAGACTCCTGAGTCATCTCAGTGGTTTCACATGCAGAATGAGTAAGAAACTGCTAATTATTTTCAGACACCAGGAAGAACTGCTCTAGGAAATAATTCCATATATAGAATAATATCTATAACTCTTTTCCTCTAATGACAGTATTTCCAAGTAGTGTTATTAATAATCTAGAACAAATATATTTTTATTCTTCATCTTATGCCAGAAAGCCTCTTTCTAATCTTCGATTTAGAATTTCCTAAGTACATCTATATGTACAGCAACAGCTTCTGAAGCTTCTTTTACTTAATATTATTTTTTCCTAATCGTTTATCATTAAAATTTTGATTTTATTCAGTTTCTAATCACCACAATAATAACATTAAGAATAAGGACTCTTTGCATATATCAAACCTTCCAGCATGACATTTGAAACAGTAATTTCAAATTCACACAAACTTTGGAAGTTTTTCCCCTTTTTATTCCTTCCTCATATGAAACAGAAACCTTTCAAAGATTCATTCTTTCCAGTAGACAACTATTCTTCACCTCTCCCTATCACTATCTGAAAACCATGCAGCTCTTCCTCTTAGGAAGCCACTCTAGCCTATTTAATCTGGTAGCTATAAAGCTAAATATTAAAAAAAAAACCAAAACAACTAGAAGGCTATCATGCTTTTCTGATTATCTGCTTCTCTTTGTGAGTTTCTTATCATGGTCTGTTGCATTTCTGGAAAGTTCAAGCTGTGCTGAAGTGCTTTCTATATTCTTCATTTGTCCCTTCTAGTCTACAGTGCTCTTATTCTACTTCCAGTCTTTTATCATCAGTCTGATCTCATGCCACGTTCTTAGGGCAGGATGAAGGACAACAGTATATCTAAATTCATAACCGTAACAAGTTTATCAAGTAATAGGTAAATGACCAAAAGGTATGGAAAAGACCATGTGAAGACAAATGAAGTTTTCCTAGTGTTAGCCCACTCATAAGTGAATACTCAATTTGATTCTAGTCACAACTGCTCCTGAATGTGATGTTTCCATCCAGTCAAATCTGTTTGAGTGATATAGTTGTAAAATCTAGTTGAGTTTTTAATCCAACATAGGCCAAAAAATTAGAAGACTATTAATAAAAACTTGTGAAGTTCCTTCACAAAACCTATATTTCTTAAGAATATATATACATAAAAAAGTGTTTATCTATTTCTCATGCTAAGTTATTCTATTAGCCCTTTAGATATTTTCTTATTGTGCTGTTTTAACAATGCTGTATTTTTATGTTTGCACATTCCCATGTAAAAATAACAATGGAGTCTTCCTCGGATCTGCTTTAATCTCTTCCCTTAAGCTTTTGAACATTCAGCAAGGTTTTTTGTTAGAACTTGTTTCCAAAGCAAACATTTTTAAAAGAGTATCTTATGTTGTAATTTTTTTGCTAAATTTTACATTCTGTATTATGTTGGGCAAAAAGATAAATTAATAGGAATAACAGTTCCTCTCATCGGCCTTATGCATAAATAAAATAAAAAAATGACAATAAAGGCAGCTTTAAATATAAATGCCTCAGGGTGTATATTTTAATTATCTTTTCTAACTAAGGAAATTAATACGTCATCATTCTGGTAATACTTGCCTGTCTCTCTCCTGAGTGCTTAATATTTTTCTTGCTAACTGTTCTGGTGTCTTTGTGGCACCTGGGGTCACACAGATGGGGAAAACCTCTACCAGACCTGGGCAGACTGTTAACACAAAGCTTTTCCTGAGGAAAAACTGGCACTTGCTCTGGAGTGCATTTTCTCTATCCTTCACTTTTAAACTGAACTGCCAGCAGGCATTATACTTACTTTACAAGCCTCCTTTACATGCTATTCATTAGATGTCCCATAATAAATGACTGACAAGCCAAATCGGAAAGATTTCATCAATGATCTGTCAAAATACAGCATGATTAACTCTCAAGACATAGAAGTTACTGTGATGAAGTTGTCAGTTTGTGTTCATTTGTTTGCTTTACTTGCTTTGGCTGGCAAAACCTATCTTTGTTTAAAATCATAAACCTGGGACTATTGGCCTCATTCATTTTGGTGTCAGGATGGCTTCCTATGCAGTGCTGGAATCAAATACTTTACAGTGAATTTGTAGAGGAGCAGATAGACAAGTCTTCTGGGAAACCCAACAGTTTCCCACTTTATTTTAGTACCTTCCCTTAGTCTGCACGAGAGTATAATTTATCCTTTAGTTTATACCATTCATGAAGAACCATGTCAGAAGTTAGGGAAGGCTTATATATGACACAAGATTGGATTCTGGTTAAAAAACTTATTAGAATCTAAGATTTAACACTGATTCAAGTAATTTTGAATCAAACCTTTGTTCATGGTGTTTTGTGAGTGTGGTTTTTAGCATTTAAGATGTTTTGCTGTATGAGATATAGAAATTGTGATAATTACTGTGCACTATGGATGAGTCCAAAACTTGTGCTGTGGCATCCCTATGTTTTTCAAGAAGTCTTAAACTGATTTGCTCTGGAGTCAGCCAGGTACACAATCCAAGCAAGAGAGCAAACTAACAGCGTGGCAGTAGGCTTGATTTTGAGTCTAGTACATGAGATCATTTCATAAACATCTTCTTTTGTTATGAGTGTATTTGTTATAGATACACACAGTCATATCTACTATAGCATCTGTGTATTAATAGGCCATATTGCAAAGTACAGATATAGCATGTACGAGCAATACTTCACTTAACCTCCTCTCAGATGGAACAAGGAGGCCAAAATAGAATTAAACGTTGATGCACTTCCTTATCCTACCTTTTGTTGATAAAAATACATCAGTGATAGGCTAAGTCAAATGTAGTATGTACTCAGCAGAAGGAGCACTTAGCATCCCTTTAAACCAGTTAAGTTGGGTTTCATGGTTTTTTTGTTAGGCTTACTAGATTTCTTTCCATACTGGTGAAGATCCTGCACATGAAACTAAAAAATGAAGGTCATATACATGTTTCAAGAGCTGTGGGTATAATAGGCTATTTCACTTCAACACATATTTTCAACATACATTCCCTGAAATCTTTAGATCCACTCTGCATCTGCTTTGAATTGCTGTGGATGAGAAAGTGCAGATTTCTTCCGCATGTATTTCTCTTGCTTAGAATAGTTGCTGCTACATAGAATCAAATCCTGAAACTTTATTCGTTATTTATTCTGCTAAAAGTTCATTTATTTCTGAAAGATTTCTGCATGAAGTTTTGGTGGTAGCTGGAAGTTATGGATATGTTCTAACATCACCATTTAATATTAGATCCTCTTGTAGGATGTCTGGCCAGGATTAATCCTACCTGGCTGCAGGTACCCACATTAAGAACTTTGTTGGTTTATATTTCTTCTATAATAATTTAATGCCTGGGTTACCTTGTGGAATTGCTTGTCTTTCCCTAATTGCTTAGAAGGAATTTAGGACGCCAAGGCTCCTAATTTAGTCCCCGAAGATAGGAGAATAAAAACTAGCCGAGCCCAAAATAGGGCTTAGCTTGAAAGAATGGGATGGAAGACAGATCTCTAATTGCAGAAAGGGTGTCTTTCACTCTAAAAATTATTTGGTATAGGTGAAGAATTGTTCACATGGAAACATATTAAGAAATTCCAAATAATTCAGATTTTTTTTTTCAGAAAGTCTGTATCACTAGGAAGTAGGCAATTTACATGTCAAATGTCCAAAAAATGTAGCTTTATCTTTGTCAGGGTTTTGGTGTAACACAAATGCCAAATTTAATGAGTTGAATTGCTGTGTTTACCCAACTTATGCAAAAGCTTTATTTATGTTTTCAAGTGATTTGGGTATAGATTTGATTCTTATTTTAATGTTTCTGAGAAAAGTAATTAGAAACAGAGCTTTTCCATTTTTACAGCTTTTCAACTATCCTTGCCTGTCTTTTCATCTCAGCAGCACAATGGACCTGGTTCAGCAAAGGAGTTTGTTGGATTTTTAAAACTTCAATTGGCTTATTCAAATCTTGGTCTTAGTTTGTGTTTTCTTCTCAGTAATTATGCCTGATAAGTCCTTCTAAATATAGTTGAACAAGCTAAAAGACCACAT
>JANHGB010000070.1:0-17922 GCA_026283785.1 Coracopsis vasa | reverse complement strand
TATCAGTGAGCAAAGAAGCATAAAATCATCTCTACTTCATCTAAGCAAATCTGGACGTTAAAACAGCTAGACCCCCAACTGCTTTACATTTCTAACTTAAGAAATAGAAATGTGATACATGCTGAGAAGCTCCGACTGCAGGAAGCTGTTAAAATAATGAGCAATTTATTTAGAGGGATAATAAGGGTTTAGGTCTGACTGCCCACAATGAGGAAAAACAAAAGTAATGCAATTAAAGTATATGAAATTACATTGGTGTGAAATCAGTGTGAATGAGCTCAGTGCAAAAGGTTCTAAATGTATTTTCTGGTTCAAATCTATCGATAAACAAAGTTGAATTTTTCAGGTAATATAAAAAGTTTGTATAATCACGTATATTAGGATTAAATCTATAGCTTTTCCACTGTTCGTAGAAAGTGCCTCAGTTTTATTGCTTATATCCGAAGCCTGGTCCTTTAACTACTATTCACCTTGAAATGGACTCTATGCAAGTGAAAGCATTACAGCCTGTAGACTCACTGAGGTGGCTAATGTTTGATGGGCTCAGCCTTAAACTGATGAGTTGGTTTTAAAAAAGGTCCACATTAGATTAAAACACAGTTATAACTTTATGGTTTAAAACAAAGTAGCTTATTTTCCTATTTACAATCAATTCACACAAAAATTGAAGTATATATAAATACTTCACTTTACAATGTATTTAAATCCTGTTATAGAAGTCTTGTATGTCAAAACACACACAAAGTTCATTTTTATATCTTTTTCCGTTGGAGTTATGGAAAAATTCTAGAGAATACTTTGCCATCCTATTATTCTCTGTGTAGCAACAAATGAAAATGCTGGATGAAAGTATTCTATTTTTACCTAGAAGGCAGCTAAAAGTAAAAAAGAAAAAAAAATCTATAATATAAAAGCCCAAACATTCTTTTTAGGTTTCATCAGGTCACTTCACTATGTAATGTACTGTCATGTCACCTCAGATACAATGGGAAAGGATTTGGCATGATGTCACCTGAGATCATTATGGTCAGGACAGACTCTCTCTAGCTTAGAAAAAAATTTATGACAGTTGTAGGAAGACACTTGGGAGAAAAAACACAGTTTCTGATATTTCTCACTTGGAAATATTTAGAAGAGCATTTTATAATATGGCAAAATTAAGCCAGTATGTTCCACAATGGTGTAGGTTCCACCCTTCACTAGAAACAGTTATAATTTTCTAGGAAAAAAACCCAACTTGATTAAACCAAAGAAGATTCTGCTCTAATCCCTAGAATATGTTGCCCAGTGGCAAGACACCATGTATCTCTCTCTCAGCATTCTTGAAGAAGCTAAAATTGGAATTTTATTCCTGTTTCTTATGATTTTGAGATATTATTTGCTTTCAGATAGTTCTAAATTGGGTATTCCAATATAAGACAGTTATTCTGACAGTTTTGTTCTCACTTCCCCGTGTATTGCTAAGGGGGTCACATGTAGACCTGCAGAAGGCATCTTAAGTTAATTTAATTCTTAATAATCAAAACTATCCCCAGATCTCCAGTTCAGAGTGGCATTAACTTAAAATTCACACGTAACACTAAGGTTCCTGAAATTATTGTGTTATATATACATCTCAGTTAAATTTATATATATAAGTTGTAATTTAAAATTATTGGAATTGGTTTCAGCTAGTAAAAATCCGTATGGCACTCTATGTAAGTCACATTATGTAAAGTCCTATATGTCACATAATATAAATACAAAACTAAAACTTGGTTTTGTCTAGGCAGCTGTTTTCAAGCTAATCATAAATGAAATAACTTGGCAAAACTAACCTCTTCTGTTGTTGTGGGCCATTCTTACCAAAACAAACTAAATTTGAAAATCATTTGTTCAAAGGATGACAAAGAACTGGAAGTTTTTTAAGCTAATTTGACATTGTTCTGGCTTGTGTTCAGCATTCTGGTTTCTGGCAGAGGAAAGATGAAAGCCCACTAGGAGAGAGAACAAGGGGATGTTTTTTTCCTTATCTATTTATAATAATACCAAAGAAATCACTTTTAGAATACCAGCTAATCCTGAAGTCTTGAGGAGAAAATGACAAAAAGCCATCCTTTGCTGCACAGATGGTTCATGACAAACACAGCAGGAGCAACAGCAAAGCATTAATTTGTTCAGTTCAAGAGATCTGCTAGTCTGCTGATAGTGTCACAAGAAATATAGCTGAAGAGGTAAAAGCAGAGAGCTTCAGATTCAACTGTTTTATATCTTAGCTAAACTTTTCTTTAAGTTTTCTATCATTGCAGTCCTAATTCATAAACATGTTTAAACTTTAAATATGCTTCTAAATTAATTTTTAATAAGATTGTACTCCATGAATGAGAAATATTCTGTGTGATGAAATCAAAGGCAATCTGAATGCCAGAAAGATACATGGATAAATAAATAAATGCAAGATGTTTACTGCTTGTGGATTTGTTTTTAACATCTCAGTTATCAATGAGTTTAAATTTTACAGATTCTTTTTATGCATTATATCATCTAATATTCAACAATCATTATGTATGTCTGCAATGTTTTGTAGCACAACCATTATCAAAATATCAGCTTATTAAAAAATTAATGAAATGTTTATTTCTGATCTTCAGATTTTGGGGACTGCATTTAATCATTACATAGTCATGAAATACATGGATCCTTGGAGTGGTAGATACATGTGTGGAATAAATAAGCTACTGGGACCCAATCTGTGTTCTACAAATGGATGATTGACATCTGTGCCAACAAAGAGGGACAATATTAATGGCCACCATACACGAGTATGGGCTTCCGCAGTCCAATTTTTCAAGCTTACATTTTCAGAAACATTAATTTAAAAAATTAATTTTTTTAAAGAAGAACTTTATTGAAGAACTTGTATTTAACATATGGCTTTGTATTTATACACTATATATTTGTAATAAATAATACCATATTACTTTTATGTTTATAGGTGCAGGGCATAGAGTTCATATGTTCAAACAAGGTATGCAAAAGTGAGTGGTTTTTTTCCTCCAGGTACTTGACAAAAGGCTTGTACATAGAGTTACTGGAAGAAAAAAAAAAGACATGAGATTTCATGTGTCCTCCCCTAGCCTCAGCGTTTGCTACTACCCAACTCTAGACCATTGCTCTTAATTCACTTTCTGAACCTGGATCTTTCAGACATCACTGTGGGTTCTATTTGAAGGACTAGAAAGCTGAAGTTCAGCCCATAGATCATTGCAATTTTTTGAACACTCTGGTTTAATTCCTGAACTCATTCTTGAACCACATCTGGACAGATAGATGCAAATTAAAACTGGAGAGAATTAACTAAATGTTTGTTTCTATTTTTTTTTTTTTTAATTGATAGAATGCTATTTGTCCAAAACATAAGTTTAACATTATTGTATTTAAAGGAGACAGGAAACTAACAGTAGACTATACTAAAAAAAAAAAACAAACGACACAATGGAGAAACAGTCTAGGAAATTATTCTGGCATATTAATTTACAACTAAGGATTTGAGATGCTTTCTTTATAACCAGGGAAACCCAACCATAATATCATCTATAAAATGGTGGGAAAATCCTGTTTTTTCTGACAGTTTTTGTTACCATAGTTGAGAGTTTTGTTGCTATCCTTTCACCTTCACAATGTACATGCAAACAGCCTGTTTGCCAAAGGCACTGGTTTAACAGAACAAGTGTAATAGCTGCTAATACCATACAAACCCAAGGAACTATGTTGTAAGTCAGCAGTTTGATTGAGTGCAGTCTCTATCTTTGACTGAAGGAGAATCAAGGCTTAGATCCGTGGTGGTTTTGCTAGTCTCCAAGGTAGAGTGTGCATATTAACCTAATGTGTGAAATTAAGTGTTCCTAAAGAATACATGCCTAACACCAACAGTGAACTCATGTGTTTAAGAGAGGCAGAGATGGTCCTTTAGCAATATATATGCAAATGTTTTGTGAATATAGAAAAAGCAAACCAGAAAGGAAACAATTCAATAATGGAGATACAAAAAATTCTAGTCTTGCTTCTAACACTTTCTTGTAACTTAAGAAGTGAATATTTAACCAAATATACACACACACACACACACACACACACACACATGAACACATGCAGACATATACACGTGTCTAAGAGTGCTAGTCCTCTTACAGGGAAATCAAGGACAAATTTGCAGAAGACAATTCTGAGACTGGCAACAGTGATTATTATCAAGCCTTTTTGGATGAGGGGAAATAATAATTTTAGATTCAGATTCAGGAAGAAATATGGATTGACTAAAAAGCTGTAGTTTCTGAAAAGAAAATGGATATACTATATGAACACTTTTATGTCAGAGACTAAACATTTCCTTTTTTACATTATTTTGATCTAAGTAGTCTAACATTCCCAGAGAATGTTAATATCCAGGGTTTATTGAAGATATTACTGAAGTAATGGAGTTTCTTCTTTTCTTGGAAATTCACAGAAAACTATTAATCCATGCACACACACAGAAGCAACAAAGGTAAGAAAGATATTTCTCCTGATAGAGACAAGAAAGAATGCTCCAGGTTGTTACATTTTATAGGTCTCCATTCTATTCAAGTTCAAATAATGGAAAATTATTAAAACCAGCCAATGTTATTAAAGTACAGGCCTTAATATTGATGTCATTACAGACAAAATTTCAGAGCTATGAGACTCCCTGCTCTGAAGCTGAGTCTCTCATCTCTAGCCTTAGCTTGTCTGTCATAGAAGCTGAGGTACCGTGTATCCAAATGTATCACTGAAACACTTGTGAGACAGAAATAACCATAGAGTCATCTGTAGTTCACTATCACTAATAGCTACAGACATCCTATTCCCCAAAACAGGGCCAAAAAAAGGATTAAGATTTGGAGAAAAATTGCAAGTTCTGACGTATGGTCAGAATAATTCCACCACTATATAAATGACAAATGAAATTTACAGGATTAGATTGTTTGCTATTCTTTGTCAGTAAGAATGGCAAGATCACATGCAGCAGAGGTCTTTGGCATAAATAACACTGATCAGCCACCAAAGCTGTGCACCAATTGCTCACAAGTGTAGGCAAACTATGAAATTGTCTCATCACGTATTGAACCAGGTGCAAAATAAACCCTTATTTTATTGCTGTTCTTTTTGAAAAATATTTGTCAAATATTTTTAAAACTAATCAATGTTGTTTCTGTCAATAAATGACAACCTTTGCCATTTAACATTAGAAGAAATCTGAATAAAAAGTAGATTTCTTCACTGAATCCTGAAGAAACTATTACAAGATGCCAAAAGCCTTTCAGCTCTGGTCCCGTCTCAGGCTTCCAGTTCCCCACTAGTAAGCAGTAAGCATCAAGTTTGAATAAGACATTAAATCAACAGAGTCCAGCCTCAGGCACCAAACAGAGATTACATTAGTGGTATTAAACTGTGACCTATTTGCAAGATACTGGCCATGGTAAAAACTTGCTCAAAGTATTGCTGTCTGTGCTGATTTTAACACAGTGAATTACAAAATATTTCTGACTTGCTTTTGCAACACAGGAAAAATAGATGAGTTTATTCTCTCTGACTAAATCCAAATATTGCTGGTAGATACCAGCTGTTCCCCTATCAAGGTATTCTGGGTAACTCCTTAAAAAGGGATTGCTTTGTTTCAGTAATAGTTGATCTGAGGACAAACATTTTCTCTTACAATCCCATGTAACTAATATCCTTGTACTGTTACAATCATACTACTACAGCACCATACTACATGGCTGTTGGGCATTTGCGTACTATTCCTGTTTTAACTCAGTATCTCTATGAGATACCTATGAGAGTTTGATGAGATAAACAGGAGTGCTGAAAGAGAGAATCTAGACTGTATATTTCAATGATGTTACTCACACAGTTCATTCTCATCTGAGTAAATTACAACTATGTTTACAGAGTTATAAATTAACTCTTACATGGTGATTTTATGACAAAGGATGAAGAAGGCAGTTTAAGCTCTTTGTACTGGTTTTCACACCCTACATTACACAAGACATCCACTGAGCCTGTTATGAAGAATGTGTTCTGTTACATTCAGATACTTCAAATAAAACTTCGACATCTAATAAGAAAAAAAACTGTATAGT
This sequence comes from Coracopsis vasa, assembly GCA_026283785.1. Taxonomy (NCBI): domain Eukaryota; kingdom Metazoa; phylum Chordata; class Aves; order Psittaciformes; family Psittacidae; genus Coracopsis; species Coracopsis vasa. The sequence goes on along the minus strand of JANHGB010000070.1, from coordinate 11,782 downwards.
AGACAGCAAAATGTACCCAGAGTTTGTTACTTCGTGTGTGATGCCATTTTTTCAGTATGAAGGAGAGCTGTAAAGCAAAATGTTTTCTGAAAACAAATTTGATAAATCTGAGGCCTCAGTACCATGGAATTAGATGGAAATTTTAAAGTTAAAATGACATTTGAAATGCTCGAAGGTGAGCTTTTCTTTAGCCCGAGCAAGATTAGGGCTCTGTATCATAATCTGGGACTTAACACTTCAGTTCTACCTTAGACCTTCTTCAGGGTACAGGTCCCAGTTCTGAGGCATCCACAGATATTACTTGGAGTGACTTTGGGTTTTAGTTGTAGGAGTTGTATTGAAAAGTCTGTGTATATCTACTAGGAAAAAAAATCCTTTTTCTGTGACAGTTTCTTCACTGACAGATGTTTTTGAGGACTGTCAGTTGGCCATTCCTTAATCCACTCAGTTTGGGTTGATATTTCATAGCAGTCATTATTAAATCAGCTCAGCTTTCTTATGGTAGATTACAGATTGGTCTCTGAACCATCTGTGACTGTGTATCTGAATGTGTAAGCTGGTGGGTGCTTATTTAGAAACAAGGCAGTAAATTGATGATGGTTCAGAAAGGAACAGGAGCTTGAAAAAGAGCCTGGCTTCTAAACATCTGAAAAGAAAAGGTTGTTTTGTGTGGTGCATCTTGCTGCACCAGCACTGTAGTCAAGATCTGCAGCAAACTTCCAAAATTGCCTCAAGTCCCTCCAGAATATTCCTTTTTAGAATGGAATTATGTTAACTGCACTTAACTAGGATTTGTCTTCTATAAACAACCAACAACATTTATTAAAACAGTGTAATAAGTTTTCAGACTAAAATTCAGCATGTTTAGGGGAAAAAAAACACACACATAACCAGCTGTAGGTTTTTTATGCATAATTGTTGCTACTATGGGGAGAACAGAATACTGTTTGAATTTCGAGGACTTCTTGTGCCTCAACTATTTGACAAGAACCTAGTTTTCATAAGAGGGAAACTTTACCTATTCACATTCCTTCATCTTTCCTACTTTCTTGAGAAGTTGGTACTTCAAAAGAAGGATTTTCGGATGATAATAATAAAAAAGTCCTCCCACTTTATATTGTGTAAAAAATTATAACCTTTCCACCTCTAACTTGCTTTTAAAAACAGTTTTACTTGAAATTTTCCATAAAAAGAGTTTCTCAAAAGGCTGGTATTAATAAGATATTAGGTTATATATAAATCTGATTATGTGACATTTCAAAAATTCTGACATATTTTTCTAATTCTGGTGATATATACCTCAAAGACATTTGTTTTAAAACGATAAATGTATTCATTTTTCCTCAGTGAGAAATGCACAAAAGACTCTTTAACATATGCTTCAAATTTAGTTACTTATTATGCGATTAAATGTGGAATAACTTTTGAGATAATTGGCTAACATTTCCCGCCTCCTAGAGAAAATGATATATAGATCTATAAGCGGTGTAACAGGAACTTACCCTGATGATGTAGAAGATACCTCATGTATATACATGTTATTTTTAAAATAAAGTGGAAGGTGATGTGGCACATGGAAGTACAGAACTAGTCAAAGGTACTTTATTTCTTCAATTTTATGATTTCATTGCTGTTTTTTAACCAGGTGGATTTTTTTTATTTACTTGTTAATTTACGAGTTTATTAACCATGCTAGTTTAATGAGATTTCTATTTGTCATCATTTTTAATCTACAGAAACTAAGACTTTCAAGTTTCAAAGTAATCAGATTTATGAAGGCAGTAAGAGTATGGACATAAATCATCTCTGCAGTGTTCAGAATCCTTCTAAAACTAAAGGTTCTTATTCTGAATCACAGCCTACAATGCCTAATGTCAGCTGCATTGACCACAAAGTGAAAAAGCATATCCATCTCAGCTATGGTCATAATTGGACAAGAGATTACCAGATAGGTGTCTCTGGGTGCCTTTGTTCAGGACATTTAAATTCTTATTCAATATCTTGGCTTTGTTTAAACAAATTTTATAAGGCTTTTGTAGGAGATATTTCCCTGCAGTTGCTGAAGCTTCCTTCTTTCATACATTCTGAGCATGTTTTTGACTTAAGGCACGACTTCATGTGCTGGCTGCTGGCAGCTGGCAGCTTCGTCCCATGAATCAGTTTATGGAGACAGGATATTTCCTGAAAAACAAATTGATTGTGTGTTCCACTATCGCTGGTTTAGCCTCATGAGCTAGAATACTTGCTTTTTACTCTCACCTTGTATCTTATGTTTCTAACCCTGAATTGTGCTGGCCATGGGAACTACAACGTGATTTTCTGTCACAGAGCACACAGGTTCATGCCCGATCTTCCCAGAAAGCAAAAAACCCCTGTGTGCTCTTAAAAGTTTACGCCATTTTTTTTCTCTATAGTTTGCAAGCAACTTGCTTTCACATTTTCATTATACAATTATTTTGAAGTAACTACCTCCAAGTACAAATCTCTGGTCACTGAAATCAAAAGGCCCCTTATTTCCACCTCCTCCAGGACTACAATTTGGAGGGAAACTATTTTTTTCCCCCCTCCTTGTGAAGTTCATTATACTTTTCAGGAACCATGGGTCATTCATTTTTTAGGAGGAGAAAGTCTACTTCTTTTACTCAGTAATTATTTGAAATATAAATGTGATGAGATGTGATTTTGTAAATTCAGTTAACTTTTCTATGTTACAGTGGACCTTGGAATACAAGATTAAATAAAATATGGAAATGGAAAACTAAACCAGAGAGTTACAAATGTACAGAAAAGTGATTATTATAGCAAACTGGCTGATGTTTTGTCCACAGCTTGATGCAGTTAAGTTATTAAGAAACTGACACATTATAGAACAACTAACTCTGTAACACTTTTACTAGTCAGGCTTGTACCATACTCCCACCAGGTCAAGTACAATGGAGAATCACAAATCTTAACAGCTGTGTCCAAAGCAAAATCAAGAGAGAAGAACTTCTTACCTTTCTGTGCAGACACCACCACTTAATAGCATACATGTCTCTGAATATTTGCTACCCAGAAGAGAGACATTTCCAGTTCTTTTTCCCAAGATGACAACCTAAAAAGATCAGAGATTATAGAAGACAATGTCCAACACTGTTAATCTTCTGTTAGCACTTGGTTCAGTCGGGTGAATGATACTTTAACCTGATTTCACTTTGATTCTCTTCTGTTCCACACACCAATGACAAGGCTTTTTTTCTTCTTCAGAAGTCTGATCTTATGAATTCTGGTCCACTGTGGTAGAGCTGGTTGTAATCAATCAAAATGTGCTTAATGACAGCAAAAATGAAAAGAAGGATTAGTTACTGACTGGAGAAAAACTTTCTACAATTTTAAAGGCAATAAATAGGAGTCTGAAATCCTTTTTGTACTCCTTCTTCTTGTGCAAAAAATTTTTCATTACCAGAGGGTCTAGGAGATTTTATTTTAGTCCCATCAGGTTGTCAGTAACACAAAACCAATTTTTAATCAGCATTGATTGCAGGGAAGACGCCTGTCTGCTCAATCATGAGGCATGGATGAGCTTAGGATCTGTACGTACCACATGATGTGAACAGGAAGGCATTTACTTGACGTCTCCTTTTCCAAGGGTAATTCTTGATAGCTGTAGTGTTCTGTAAAGGCACTAGAGAATTTGGGACTTCGGGGGTCTTTTTCACACACATTCTTCAATCTGCTTTTCCTCCGGTGATTTTGTTCAGATTTGGTGATTCTTCCTGATAGAAAAAAGGAAAATCTGGTTCTAACTTTAGTTTGCATTAGTGGTTCCAGCATACCTGGGATGGTGTCATTTGTGGTCTGTATTTACAAAACTTCAGGTTCAATATGTTGTATATCTGTCAGCTCAGCTTGCCCCCTCTTTCTTGTGAGCTATGTGATGGTTGTTTTGTTAAGACTCTTGCGTCTGAGGTATAGAATGTAAGTATTACACATAGAATAGATTCATATCTTTGTCAAAGTTAGGAGAAGTAGAGATGAAAAGTTCCCATTTAATAACTTGCAGGGAACTGTATGTTGTGCCTCAATGAAAAACCCAGTAAGGGCAGCGACATCAACCACTAGTTTGTGTAAGACCAAATTTGGCCAGATCTGACTTGTCTGTCCCCCAGTCACATTTCTCAGCCTCCCCAGATACCCAAGACCTCAGCCAGCCCAAATCATCCAGCTCTAGCCTCAGCAGGAGAAGGATAAGTGTCATCTGATGAGATCCCAAAAGCAAAAGAGAATCAATGAATGCTAATTAACTTCACCTCTCCTGACCCTAACACTTGTATAGTTGAGAGACAGCTCTGCTAGTGATAATGGAAGGATCTCTGCCTGACACTTTTCTCAGTGTAAATATGATCTGTTGGACAATGTGGACACAACAAATTTTCTTCTGATGCTTAGAAAGTGGTAATAGTATTTGCTCCTTTAAAGAAGATGTAAACATCTGGGTGAAAGCATTCACCCTGCAGAGCTCATCTGCAGACCTCAGTCTGTATGACTACATACCAAATATATTCTTAGTATAAGGCCACTTTAGAGGACCACAGACACCAAAATGTGAGCAGGACTGGTACACACTTGTCTAACAGAACTGGCATTCCACTTCACTCTTAGAGGTTGCAGCTGGGGTGTTGTTTTGGGGCAGTATTACATGTAGAGGTCCAGAGGGAATACTGGTACTGACATTCAGAACATGTTAGACAATTTTCTTGGCCCAGTTTGAGTTTAGGACACTCCTGTGTTGACTTGCTATGGCAGTGGAGGAAAAAGATTCTGAATGGGTTCACCAAAACATACTCCTACTGTGTCATACAAATCTCCCTAATCCTTATTATCTTAATTACCTCTTGAGATTCAAAAGGGTATCAGACCTTATATTTCACTGACATGCACAGCAACTTAACAGTTTCAGAGCTATTATTCTGTCTAGTTTTCGTTAATCATTTACATCCCATTAGCACAGTTTACATTTTTTTCCATACCCATAACATTCAGTAAGTAGCTTAGAACCTTACTTTTAATGGAAACAGCAATTTCAAAGAAAGTGGTATTTCAAAGTTGTGCTACAATGACTCATGGATTTATATGTGTAATTTCTGAACTTTTAGTTATTTAAACCTTAAAAAGAATCACAATACACTGCACTACTCTCAAAATTAATTGAGGTGAATAATAGATGAGAAAAAAATCGGCTATTTCTCTTTGAAATGACATAATTATCAATAGTTAGTACTCCTTTGTTTCTGAAGTGTCAGAAGCACCAAAGAAACTACTTAAAACAGGAACTTTTATCTGCTTTTATGTTGTCCTATTAATTTCTGCAAACACAGACATACTATATGATCTGAGAATTTCATCAAAGACTGGTGAGGCAAATGGGATGTTTTCCATTCAGCAGAGACAAGAGTTCAAGTTTCCAATTAATCTTACAATTACCAGTGTCATTTTTGAGTAATAAAATACTATCTGATATTACACCTCTCCTGAAAGTGAGAAGTGAGATCCTGAAATACATGTCACCCATTACTGACTGCAAGCTCCATTTACTGTTAAAACAACTAATATTTGTGTTAGTTATTTTGTTCCTCTCCCTTACAAATACTGACACTTCTCATAAACAAGGAAAAGACTTAGGGATATCAACTCATACCAGTGTGAACTGGGACAATATACAAGCTTTCCTCAAAAGAGATTGACTCCATGCTCTCCTGCTGTTAACTTATGTAACCCCACAATAAAAGACCAGAAGATGACTATTGTTAATGCTTTGTGAGAGAGGCTGAGAACAAAAATGTCTTCAAAAAGGGGATGCTCTCCTTTGTATGACTGCCTTCCTTTTATTTTTTAATATGTTAATGTTTTCACTGAACTGGTGAAATACTTTTTTCTAGTTTACCATGGCTTAAACACCACTTCTAAGATTAATTCAGGGACACAGAGGAAAGGTATCCAAAGTTAAAGGAAGCCATGCAATTTTAAAACTACCTCTGACAGCTTTAAGGAAAAAAATGCTTAGAAAATGGCTAGCCAGTTTGTATCTGCACTATAGCAGGAGCAGGTGTACTTTGGGTGGTAGTGGGAAATATTTAAAACTTCTTTCTGTTGCAGACACTGCTGCTTACCATTAATCCCTATTTGCAGTCTGCAGAACACAGGATATTTCAAGAGATGGAGTCAATATTAGAAGATATATGCCTCTGTCACGGCATCTGTGGGGACAGTTCAACATGTATTTTCAATCCTGAAGAAGAAAAAATGCCTACAGGGGCATAAAGGAAATTGAATATCAATTGGGAAAAGTTACTTTATTAGCAGGTCTTCAGTATAACAGAAAAGTAAAATTAATGAGTTAAGAGGAAAAGGCACTGACAGTCCCTTAAGGGGTACAGATGCTTGTGTGAATGAGTCATATCACTTAGGGGAGTAGGAGTCTGGATGTACATACGTTCTCTTTATCTTTGCACAAAGAAAGGATAAAATACAAAAGGGAGATTGTTCTGCAGAGGTAGAAAGAACTTCAGAACTCACAGGACTGCATATATTTTTTTCAGAAAGGACAGTTCAGAGGAAAAATTGCTACCATCTAGTTGTTCCTTTTATTATGCTACTTTATGGAAATGTAAGTGAGCAGCATAGCCTGCAAACTTAACTTCATAAATAGTGTGAAGATTTAGAGTTGGAGATAACCTTGTTATCTTACTCTGTCTTCCTGTGCTCATTTCAAATCTCATTAAAATGTGTCATGACTAGGGAAGAGAAAAGTCCTGTTTATACCTAGTTCATTCTCTTTTTTTTTCTTTTTTTAACCTGGAGAGATCCAGCCAGAATACATATGTTTAAAAAAATTGTTTTAATCTTTCTAAATTCATTTTTATGCTTCTCCTTCATTTGCCTGCTCTCTCCTTGTTGCTCTTATACTTCATACAGTTCTGTGTCTTTAGCCCATTAGAAGTCTGATGAGAGGGAAAGCAAGCAAACTGCATTGCTATAGAGCTACAGCTTCCAGGCCACTCAGTGTCCAGATCTTTATGGAATCCTCCACCAAGCAACAGTGACACACATTATCTCTACTTGTGACCTAGGCTTGCCTTTTGCTTTGACTCACACACAGGCTGCTCTATGAAAAGCAGTTGTGTGACCCATGCTTTATCCTGTTACATAATCCAGATCAGACACAGGGTGGGCTGCTGTGGACCAGGCTGCACCTGAACTGCACTTTTTGGAGGTAACAGTCGTAGATACATCCTTAGATAGAGCTGCAAACACTGAAGCAGGATGGCTAGATTGTGTTGGCTACTGCCTGCATTTTTTCAGTGCCTTGGGACAAAGGAGAGAAGGAAGTAAAGAATAGTGCCTTCAATTTGTATGTTGATGGGAAGGTGTTTTATGCTTCAAATCTTCTTCAGGAAATTTCAAGGGAGTGATACTACATTTTGCATTAGCTGATTTAGGTTTTACATTTGAAGTCCTAAGAGTGCTAAATTGCTTGCATGTTTAATCCATGCAGTACAGTGTTCATTGCAAAGAACATAAAGAGAAAGAGATATTCTCAGGTACAGACATATACTGATATTTAGTTCACAGAACAATTTGAAACCTTTGATCATTCTAAGGATGTACTTTTCATAGGTAAAAATAGCTGTTCTTTTCTTTTAATAGCAGGATACTACAAATCAAACAGAGATATATTTTTTTCCTCTTTAAAATTTCCCTGAGGCTGATTGCAGTGAACTGTCTCATGCCGTTTGACTTCAGAAGTAGGACACTAAAGTCTGCAGATTGCTTGCCTGGCTGCCTAGATAATTTTGTTGTATCACTGCCCTTGTCCTTACGTACAGTATATCCTCAAAGTGTTGGTATCTATTCTATTTTTAGCACATGAAGTTTATAGTATATGGACAAGGTCATCTAATTCCACAATCTCTTTCCGCTTTGATGATATTTCATTCTGATTTGCAAGAATTTGACTGATTTTGGGGAAAATTTTCTCCTGCTGCTGCCTGCAGGCATGCTATTAGACCCCATTCTCTCAAAAATTAAGTCTTTTCCCCAAACTCAAGGACAAAGACAGAAGCCAACTGGAGAAGAGAGGGGAGAATCAAACTTCTCTTCAGTGCAAAAGAGGCAGGGAAAGAACAAATGACCTCTAAGTGCACAGTCGTCTCTGCTCTTTATAAGTCAAAGACCATCTTCAACAGTGTCAATCAGACACTCATTTCCTTCCCTGGTCTCAACATCACCAGTCAAAACAGCCCTACGGCACTCTGTTCACTGCCAAATGTTCCTGTCCCTTTCACTTTCAGCTGCCTCTGGAAATGTTTAATGTGGCACTGCAAAATGACTGGTAAAAAATTCAAGAGCATTATTTACTATGGTACTTTGATGTTTTATTGAACGAAACCACCTGCTCAGGAATGCTTCCCAATGTTGTGGGCTCGATCTAGAATTTACAGCTGCAATATAGCTTGTCTGAGGGAGTTTCACAGCAGTAATGCCACCCAATGGATCACAAATACGTAAGACTAGGTAAGAGGAATATCAAGAAAGCTTCTATTTCCTACTCTCCTATAAACAGTTTCAACTGACTTCTTCATAGTATTCAAAAATAGTTGGTTTTTTTTCCTTTCAAGTCTGATAGCTATGCTCTATGCGCACTACAAACTTGTGATTGAGAGCATTTCCTGAATTACTTCAATGCCTTACAGAACATCAAGTGTCTACTTGTGGCTGATGTCAAAATGCACTGTAGGCAGATTTATGGGCATCCTGCAAAGGTATCAGTAGCAGAAGATGTAAGAAGGTGGTATTTCATTCACTTTTTCTTTTATACTGAAAGAAGTGGGAGTTTTATAATGAGAAGAATAAATTTTGGCCTCTTCAGCTTCTGAATTACTTCTTGCTTTGAGGTGAAACAGGAGGCAGCTGCTGACAAAAGTCAGCTTTTAGGTTTATTCTGAGGGGTTTAGAACAGCTTAGATATGAATATGAATTTTCCTTGGTCTGTGATTGTAGCCGGAGCCTTCCTCATCAAAGTGTTTTAAATGTCTCATTGACATTTGCTTGGACTTCCAAGAATAAGAATAAACTTTGAGATGGGGAGCTGAAAGGATGCTTTAATTATCATCTTACTCTATCTCCAAACAAGACTTTTTGTCAGTAGCCTGAAAATATGCCTTTTAAGGATTTATATAGATTTAAAGGATTTACATATTTATATTTAATCTATATTTATAGATTTAAGGATTTATATAGATTTTTTTTCTAAATATGCATAAGTTAAACTCAAGCATTCTGCATCATATGCAATGAGATAGACCATACTCTCAGATTTCTATTTTTCAGAAATGCCTTTGTACTTGAGAAAAAGACTTACTGTTTCTGAGAAAGAAAATTCCTTTAGCCTAAGTCCTCTGCCTACCATCTTAATCGTGAATATCTTAACCAAAACTGTATTTCCTGCTGAGTCAAAATACCTTAGTAGATTAGTAGAAACAAACGCCACGCTGTGCGAGTAGGCAGTATTTAGTTGATAGATAATATAGTCACATACCTACTACTGCAGCTGCAAAGTTAACTAGATAAAATTGTTTTGAAATAAGAGATAATGAGTGTTTTCCCTCGAAACCAATATATAAAAGAAAAGTGCAAAGGTACAATGGTGCACAGGCAGAGCGATTAGCTGCTATTCAAACACCCAAACAGTCAAGCAAGGACCAAACAGCTCTGTACTGGGCCTTTTCTGAAAATTCGCTATGCTGATGGAAGTGTTAGCAGGGACTGTGTATGGCAAAAGAAAAGTTAGTAACTGCCAGTTTTCTTCCTGATTTTGTTTAGAAACAGAAGCACTCAAAAATTTAGCCTCCGTCCACATACTGCAGGAAACTGTATTTTTCCCCAGCTATGGAACAAGGTTATAGAGAGGATTCACCACCTAAGAAAAGGAAGCCAGAGGTTGAAGCAGCATTAAAAAGTTAGGTTGGTCTCCTGCTCAGAGCAGGGATAATTTTGAAATCACAGTCCAGTGGTTCAGGGCTCCTCTTCTGCAGATCTGAAAATGTCCAAGGGTGATGCTGTGCACTCAGTCATAGCATCTGTGGCACCCAGAGGTCCATCTTTCCCAAGCATCCTTAATATTACACCAAGGGGACTTTATGGGATACAGATTCCAGAGCACGTGACATTTTAAGATGTATCAGTTTACTGAATTGCTGAACCCACCCTTTCACTCCCTTTTTTTTTTCTTTCCTGGGTGGACCAGGCAGTTCACTCTTCCATAACTCTGAAATTCACAATGGGAATTTAGCAGCAATATTATCTTTAGAAGTCCTTGCATTTTCTTATCCCGCACACATGTCCCTCCTTACATCCCAGCATCTTATCTCTGTAGTACCAATAGAACAGTCTATGGCACTGCACTGAGATTTAGATCCAGTAAAACAACCCTAAAAAAATTCCTTGGGTCAGGTCAATTCACACTTCTATTGTCATAGGGGTGCCAGATGACTTGTGGCAAATGAAAAATGAGATGGAGGTGGGAACCAAGTACATCCTATTGTAGATTTAGGTTGTTTACAGTATTTTAAGAAATGAAATTAATATACACTTAGTTTTAAGGGGGTCTTTTTAAAGACTTAATTCAAAAGAATATTCGTCAGCTTTGGTTTAAAATAAGTTTTAAGTAGCATGTCCTAATTTTAAACCTTCTAAATTAATTTTTAATTTGTTTGGTTTATTATGTTTTATTTTTGCCTTGATTTTTCCTTTGTAGCTTGGGAACATGAGTAAGATCGTACACTCACTCCTACCTGTCTCCTCCTTCCTAAGGCTGAGATTTCTCACAATGTTAGTATGGCTCAGACATGGAGCTCTCAGAAAAACATGAGTTAGATGTTTCAGCAGACCTAAAATTCTGTGCATGGTTATCTGCTGCCAGTATCAATTTCAGCTTTGTTTTTACTTTCTTGTTGGTTTTAAGAGAAACATCCTACATGATAGTGATGGCAATATTTTAGGACATCGGATATTAATCATAGAATGATTTGGATTGGAAGGGACTTTAAAAATCATCTAGTTCCAACCCCCCTGCCATAGGCAAGGGCACCTTCAGTAGACCAGATTACTTAAAGACCCCAGCCTGGCCTTGAACACTTTCAGGGATGGGGCAGCCACAACTTCTCCGAGCAACCTGTTCCGGTTACCACCACCCTCATGTTAAAGAACTTTTTCCTAATATCCAATCTAAATCTACCTTCTTTCAGTTTAAAGCCATTACCCATCTTCCTGTCACTACTTGCTCTTATACAAAGCCCCTTGCCAGCTTCCTTGCAGTCCTTTTTTAGGTACTGGAAGGCTGCAAAAAAAGTATCTACAAGGCAATAGAGTATGCACTAAACAGTGTACATTTTTGGATATTTTAACAGGATTACTATACAAAGGTCATGTTCAAAACCAATTATGAACCAACAGGACAAATACTGTTTCTGCAATCATTTAAAGATGTTTAGAGAGCATTAAATTATTTAGAGAGCAGACTTTGGCCTCTTCAGGAGCCTGCTTAGTGAGGTTCCATGGGATATAGCCCTAGAGGGCAGGGGGGCCCAAGACTGTTGGCTGATATTCAAGGATCACCTGCCACAAGCTCAAGAATGTTGCATCCCAACTAGAAAGAAGTGCAGCAGGAGGGCCAGGAGACCTCCTTGAACAGATAACGAGCTGCTGAGGAAACTTTGAAGGAAAAAAGAGGCTTATAAAAGGT